>RJWJ010020201.1:0-29358 GCA_004363605.1 Indri indri | reverse complement strand
CTGTTTGATGGGGGCACAGTGGTGCTTACATACAGAGCTGTGTGGGTAGAATCTATAAGTATAAAAACCTTAGCACAGTACCTGCCATACGGACATGCTTAACAGCTACTTAAAATATACTTGAATGCCAAATTTGATCCTGACTGTGTATATTCAGGCACACTAAATGTAAGGCTGAACAATTAGCCAGGTAATCCAGACCGCGTATGCAGCCAACCTAATAAACTTACGCCATAGCCTCCTTTTATTTTCTTTTTCTTCCTCATTGCCATGTTTAGGGCTTATTTATCTATGCACACATTTAGCAAACTCCAGCAGGCATTAGTCTGAATGGCCTAAGTATAAACTATCTTCTGGTTTGATGTTTCTGGGCTTGAGGAAAGAAAGAAAACATGCAAAGTTCTTCTAGTTTCTCCAGCCAGACTGTACCAAGAAACTTCTCTAAATGCAAAAGTGGCCAGCGTCTCCAAATCCTCTGAGACATCAGGGTGGCAAGTAGGCAACTAATACAATGAGGTGCCTGCTGAGATTCTCTTGGAGGCTGCAGGGAACAGGAGGTTTAGATACGAGTTTAGGAAATTAGACTACAGAGCCCCGATTCCCAAACTCTGTGCTGAAGTGCCCTGGGTGCTACATTAAACTCACAGAGGTGCCACAGGATGTTTTTAAATTTCTAAGGAAATGCAGTGATACTTGACATCTATAGGACACTGTGCAAAATGACAGCTCGAGGTAAGCCACATTTCCGGCATTAGATTGCTCAACAATCCTTCCAGTGATGTCATAGTTTTACAGAGCTGGATTATTAGTGATTGCTGTGATAAAAAGCAAGTACCATGCAAAAATCAAGGTGGAACAGAAAATGGGAGAGATGGTGTTTGAGAAATTGTGCAGTGCACAACAGGCACATCTGTCACATTAGTAAGTAATTGTTACTATTCAAGAAGAAAATTAAAATGCTATTTTTTTCAATTTATGTGTATTTTTTTTAATGGCTACTATGCTGTTAGGACATAACTACTCATTAAGATCTTTGGACCTAACTACTTAACTAGAACTGTTAGGTATTTCTCTTGGCATAAGGGACTGTGAAAAGACCTTACTAAAACATTAAGGACGCCATGAATGGAAAAAGTTTGGAAACCTGTCCTACAAAGTGCTCGAAAGACGCTGCAGTACACATTGGCTGATAGCTGCACCTGGCCCAATGCCTGGGGACAGCTAAGTAAGAGTAAGCTAGAGGACCACAGTGTGTTAGAGATAGAAGAGACCTTTAAAATCATCCAGGTTAGCGCTCTCATCTTACAAATAGGCAAACTGAGTCCTTGAGATGCCTTGCCCGTCCCACTTCTCTTGTGTCCGGGTTTCCAGGGCAGGGAGTGGGGAGGGGCAGATGGGTGTGGAGGGGGCAGGAGAGGACAGGTGCAATCCAAAGGGAGCAAACAGCTGACTCAACAAGAGGAGGTTACATCGATTCATGAAAATCGCACACCTGTTTGTCTTCCCCACCCATTGGGAAGGTGGGCAGTGGAGAAAGAGTAGCTAGAGGGGGCTTTAAGGATATCTTAACGCGGACACTCCTGAATTCTTCACGAGAGACAAAGGCGGAAGCAGGATTCTGGCACGTGGCGACGATGCCGCTGTGTTCCAGCGTCTGGCTCCAAGAGGCACTTGCCTTGTTTGTTTGTTCCTCAAGGGTAGGCTGGGACGTCCATATCACAAGAAATCATCTCTATCTAAATTAAATCTCCCCCAGTCTCAAAGAGGCAGGGCTGGGATCTGCAAGGGGAGTGGTTTGGGCTTTGTGTCCTTGCGTGCCTCGCATTAAGTCAGCGTCTGCATTGGCAGCGTGTTGCTGAACAGGAGCGTCTGTGGCTGTTTGAAAGAGGGAGGTGGGCTGGGTCGCGGGGGAGTGATGAGGGCTTGTGGCATGAAAGGCAAAGGATTCAGAGCCCTGGGGCAGGTTGTCTGGGTCAGGTGTGGAGGCTCTGCAGTTTACCTAAATGTTAGGAGATGGGCTACCTGTCAGATAATGCAAACTCTGTTAAATCTGAAGGGATTCTAGAGGTCAGTGGCGCTCAGGCTGGTTATCTGTTTGCAAGATACAAAGCAATATCCAGATAAATTGCTAATGAAAGGGAGCTAGGTAGAGCTCTGTTTGGCCACCTAGAGACCTGTATATGGAAGAAACCATTTAGGGGAGTTCAGGGCTTAAAGGAGGCAGCCCAGTGTGGCTGAAATAGTGCCGAGTTGGGAGTTAGGCATCCGGGGGGGCGTTGGTCCTGCTTGGCTGCTAATTAGCTGTGTGACCTCTGATATCTCATTTTGGTTTTCCAGACATTAGCTCCCCATCCGCCCACACAGAGGGCTGCAGAGGCCAGGGTGACATAATAAATGCAACCATTTATCCAATGCTAAGTGTCACCCACAGTTTTAAGCATCCTCCATACTTAACCTAATTTTACCCTCACAGCTCCTGTCTGAGGTAGAGGTTGATATAATCTATCATCGTAAGTATAGACAAGGAGACTGAGGTCAAGTTGGTGGAACTTGTGTGTTCATCTCTCTGTGAGTTCAGAGCATGGGCCTCCATCCACCATGGCAAAATTGGGGCCTTAAGTGTTCATACAATTCTGATTTAGTAGATCTGGGATGGAGCCCACACATTTGCAGGTTTAATACATGCCTGGGTCGCTTTTATGTGAGTAGTCTATGAATTTCAGTATTAAAAACACAGTTGTCTTCAGGTATACATGAGGGATTGGTTCCAGGACCCCCTCATATACCAAAATCTGTGCACACTCTAGTCCCACAATTGGGATCCCACACTTGCAGATCCCATGTTTACAAAAAGTTGGCCCTCCGTATATGTGGGTTTTACATCCCACGATGCTGTGTTTTCCATCTGCCTTGGTTGAAAAAAAAATCCCTGGATCCACGCAGTTTAACCTCATGTTGAAAGCCATAGTGTGCCCTTTTGCTCTATACAGCATGAAGTGACTTGCCCGAATGAGGAAAGGTGTTGACCAGAGGGCAACTTGGAGATGAGAGGCAGCCAGATGCAGTTTGTGGGAGGAACATGAGAGAACGTGTGTTCTCCTGGGCTCCCAGCTCCTGGCCACAGCTCCAGACTCACCCCAGAAAGCCTGTCACATGTGGGGTGAAGCTACCATGGCAGCCTGGAGGTCGAGTGATTCTTCTGGGTGGGAAGGTAAGCAGGAGGGCTGTGTTGGCTGAAGACAGGGCCCATGGCGCCTACTCGCTCTATCCAGTATTGATTACCTCATCTTATACATGCACGGCACTCTAGAATTTTTGCCTGCTATATCTTCTTTGATCCTTTCACAACCGCTTTATAAAATGTCTATGATTTCCCTATTTTATAGGCAAGGAAACTGAAGCTCAGAGAGCGTAAATGCCTCACCCCAGAGGTCTCACAGCTGCTGAGTGGTGGGAGGTGAATCCTGGTCTCCTTGCATTATGTGAAGTGCTCTTTTCAGGACCCCGTAGCTATCTACCAACAATCCAGCACCAGCAAGGTACAATGAGGCAACAGAAGGAATGGAAGGCAGCACCCTTGCCCTTGTATCATTTACGATTTCGGTGGATGACAAGAGTAATGCAACCAGAGTATAATACAGCATGGTCACCTGACCCAAAGAGAACCAAGAGCAAGCACGGTCATTAAGAACCTTGCATAATGGGGCGCATGTCTGTGTTTTTGATTCAGAAGCAACACAGGCTGCACCACATTAAAAGGCAACATTTCCTTAGGCTGAATGTGATTTGGGACTTTTCTGCTTGTGATCCTTCCAAGTAAAAGATCCAATTTCTTATGATATGGATGTCCCAGCCTGCCCTGCTCGTAGGATACAGTCTAGAGCCCACATCCCTGTCCAGCCTACCTCCTGTCATCCTGCCTTTCTCTCTGGTCCTCCAGTTTCCCTTCTCTGGAGTACTTGTTCCCTGCCATGCACCTGCCACTTTCCCCCTTCATCTCTCTTTGGGAAAACTCTTACCCAAGATTTGGGTCTCAGTTTTAACCTCCCTTCCTCAGAGAATCCTTTCCTGTTTCCTTACATTGAGATAAGCCTCTACCCTATGTATGCCCACATAACTAACATCCTAGGCTTTTTCTTTGAAGCACTTACTACAAATCTAATTGATATTTAACATTTGTCTTCCCTGTCACAACTTCCATGGGTCAGATTCTGTGCCTATTTCTTTCACTACTAGATCCCTAGTACCCAGTGTCTGGCAGATAACAGGGATTTAAATATCTGTTGCACAAATGAATGAACTAATAAATGGGTGGATAGGTGAGAGGTTGAAACATGGAATGCGTGGTAGAAACTGTGATATCTGTGTTTCAGGGATGCAAGCCAGTATGCTATGCCCATCTCAGTTCAGTGGGTTTTTGCTGGCACTGTGCTAGGCAAAGAACAAAAAGATGAATAAGACCTGGTTCCTTACAATTATGCTCATAAAAGGGAGAGGTGCAAACAAAAGATAGCAGCATACGTGCCTTTTTGAAAAAAATGATATATTTAGCTTTTCCAAAGTTTGTAGCTCAGGGCCAAATGCCCATGGTTAAGAATTCTTTCCAATGGCCTGCATCGAACCCCTTCAGGATATAAGAGGAAAAAAGAAAGTCTTAAAAGAGAGTATTTGGAGGGTGTCAGGCCCTTCAAAGCCAGAGAATGCTCTATCCGCATCTATACCACCTGGGAACTTTTTGGAAGTATAAATTCTCAGGCCCCAACATAGACTCGCCAAGTCAGAAACTCCGGGGTAGAGAGACCCAGCCAGTGGTGCTGGAGCTGACTAGTGTGTGAGATCTGCAGAACAGGTTATGTGCCTCTCTCCTCAATTCAATGGTCAGTGAAATCGCATTGGTAGTTAGGAGATTGGCTGTCATGGGAGTATTTACACCACAGAAATTGGCATATGCAAATTGGATCTTTTCTTCTTAAGGAAGCCAGTTGTTAAAAATTTACCAGGATACCATTTGGCCTAGAAATTCTTGTTTTAACAAGCCCTCCAGGGGATTCTGATATCTTCTAGTTTTTCCTCCCCAATGCTAACAGCTTCCAAGATTCAGGTTTGTGCACATTTCATGAGACTGAGCTTGGATGCCCCCAGGGATTGCTTGCCCCTGGTTGTGACAAGAGTATTAGCAAGGGAACAACTGTTCCTTCTGCAGGGATCCCATCTCCTGCCACCCTCCACCCTTATGTAAGAATGAGGACACTGAGGGGGAGAAGTGACGGTAAATGGCTATTTTAGTCCCCACACCCAGCATTGTTGAAAAGAGACCTGATTTGCACACAAAGATTTCATAGCTGTGAATCTCAGCAGGCTAAAAACAGCCCCATTCTGTCTACATAGCAAATTGAGGCCTTTTTTAAAAAAAAAAACCAGAATTCAGAACCACTCTGGATGACAGTGATTTACTGAAATAGCCAAATCCTGATTCCTGCCTATATCAGCACCGTGCGAATCACGCATCTGCATATGGTCCCTCAGAATTCACTGACACATATTAAAGAGGGAAGATGAATACAGAAGAAAACAAAAGTTGCTCTGAGCAGTTTCATTTCCCACTTCTGGGGGGCGGGTGGTGATGGTGGGGATACAAAGGGGTCCATCTTTTAAAAGAAAAAATGCTTCACCTGTTCAACCAAACGTATTATCCACTGAACCAGGTACACTGGCTAATGAAGCAGATAGTTCCTCTAATGAGTCAAGCAGATCACCTACCGAAAATATTTCCAAGACTCACTCATGCCTCAGCCATGGTTCCTATCCTAAAGGCAAGGGGTTTAACTTGGGCCTTGGTTCTAGCCCCAGCCGAGGCTTGTCTGCTTTGTGGCCAGTCTTGATCAGAAATGAACTACGTACTTATATTGTGGAGGAAAGAGGATTAGAAATTTGGTTGGCCACCTGTAAAGAACTTCTTGTACACTTACTGCCATCAGAAATAATTTGTTACCAGGAAGTAGAAAAGGTTGTCACTTTTATTGATTTTGTAATACGATACCTGGTACTTGATCCTGGATAAGGTTTAAGTATAATGGATAGAAAGTGCTCATAAATAAACTAATGATTAAATGCATAAACAAGTGTTTTAAAAATACGGTCTTATAGTTTTACTTTTATTTGCAAGTCTGACAGATTTTCTGTCAAGGCCAACTCTATCTTGCGTAAAGAACTGCAGAAGTCTGCCACTAAATTCCTTACCTCTATGGAATGATCATGGTTATTGCTGTTTATAGTTATATCTTCAGTAACTATGGTTGATTTATCAGGATGAGGATTTGAAACACACAAGACATGAGTTTTCCATTTTTTGCCTTAGAGGAGACAAAGTGTTTTTACTTTTCTGCTGCCAAGCCCAAGATGGGGAAGGGGCTCTCACTCATTCAGTTAGCCATGTAGGTGACACTGTTGCCAGTTATAAAAAGAGGTGCATAGTGCACCCCTCTACCCTCAGAGACAGACTGGGTTTCTATATCCTCATATCTCATAGGAAGTTGGGGGAACGGGGCCATCCTGGGCCCATGTTCTATGCTAGACGTTATACTATATGTGTGTCACAGAAATGAGCTCACTTACTCCTCTCAACAACCTTGTGAAGTAAGAATTATTAATTCATTTTACAGGGAAGGAAATGGGTTTGGGGGGAGGTTAAATAATTTGTTCTCAATCACATGGTCCAATAATGGTAGAATTGGTATTTCAACATGGTCTGATTTCAAAATGTTCTTTTTACTTTTCCAATTTGCTCTTTGGCCCTTGGGAATTCCAATTATATAAAAACACAAAAACTAATATATACCTATGGAAGGATGGGAGAAAGCAAACCTTGAATACAGGTTCAGCTTTCTTAAGTAACAGAAAGTCGGGTTAGTATGAACAAGAAATGTTACTGTTGCCACATAACCCAGTGGGTTTCTAGGGCTTTGTCAAAAATGATACCAGTTCCCATATCCCTGGGTACTTGCTGAGATGCTAAGGGTCCACTCTGCTGTTGGCCTTTCTCTTTGCCTTATATCAAGCAGGAGCAATTTTCCTAGTTACTTGAGATGGCTATAAATAAATTACTATTACTAATCAATTACAATTACTACTGCTGCTAATAATACTACTAGCAGCTAACATTTATTGAGTGTTCACTATGCCACAAACTGTATCGACTTTCTTTGGATTCCTGTTTTCATTGTATATGTGCTACCATCCTTTTGCTATTAACCTATCTATATATTTATATCTGATATATTTTTTTTGTAGATAGCATATATTTGGATCTTTCCTTTTGATCCAACCTGACAGTCTTGTCTTACAATTGTGATATTTAGACTGCTCATATTCAATGTAAATATTGATAGAGTTACATTTAAATATGCAATCTTGTTTTCTGTTTGTCCGTCCGTTATTTTTCTCTCTTTTCTGCCTACCTTTGAATTAAATATTTATTGTAATTCCATTTTATTTTCATTCTTAACTTTTTAGTTATATCTGCTTTTTAATTTTTTTAGTGGTTGATTTATGGCTTACAATATTTCTTTATCACAGTCTATCTTCAAGTAATATTATACCACTTCATGTAAGCATGAGGACCTTTCATAGTCTTCATTTCCATTTTTCTCTTTACAATCGTTTGTCCTATTGTTTTATACACTTTATTTCTACATATGTTATAACTTACAAAAGTACATTATTTTTGCTTTCAGTAGTTTTCAAGTGAATGAAATAAGAAAAATAAAGTTCTTTTACAATTTTTTATTTTTTACCATTTCTTGCACTTGTTATTTGTTTGTGTAGGTCCGGATTTTCCATTTGATATCATGATCCTTCTGTGGAAGAACTTCCTTTAATATTTTTTGGAATACAGTTCTGCTTCCAGTGTGTTATTTCTGTGTTTGTTTGCCTCAAAAAGCATACATTTTACAGTGATTTTCAAAACATATTTTTGCTGGGTATAATTCTTCACTGATTATTTTGTTTACTTGTCCAATTAATTATTGAGAGAATAATGTTAAAATTTCTAGCTAAGATTGTGGATTTGTCAATTTTTACTTTATTCTGTCAATTTTTTTGCTTTATGTGTTTGTATGATTAGCTATTAGGTGCATATACATTGGAGATGGCTATGCCTTTTGGTAAATTGACATCATAAATTGGTCCTTTTATCTTTAGGAAATATTTTTCTCTGCCTCTATTAATTCTCTTGAACTTGAAACACAATTTATCTGGTATTAATAGAGCCACATCAGCTTTCATACGCGTAGTGTTTGCATTAATTATCTACTGCTACATAACAACATTACCATACACTTAGTGACTTAAAACTAAGCACATTGATTATTCACAATTTCTGTGGGTCAAAAGTCTAGTCATGTGTCTGATGAGTTCTCTGCAAGATGGCAATCAAGATTATTGCTCAGGAGTTTTGCTGGCTGTTGACCAAGGGACAGAGTCCTTCAGTCCAACAGAATATAAGTAACTAAATTTTGCCAACAGCCACATAAGCTTGGAAGTGGATCCTTCCTCAGTCAAGCCTTGAGATGAGAACCCAGCCCTGGCCAGTAATTGTGGTTACAGCCTTGCAGAGAACTCATCTAAGCCATGACCAAACTCTGGACCCACAGAAGCTGGGAATCACCAATGTGCTTTGTTTGAAATCACTAAGGGCGTGGTAATATCGTAATGCAGCCATAGATAACTAAGACACCAGGCAAACGCTAAGCATATGAAAGCTGATGTGGCTCTATTAATATCAGATAAAGGAGGCTTCAAGTTGAAGAGAATTACTAGAGGCAGAGAAAAATATTTCCTAAAGATAAGAGAAAGTAGAAGCTGAAATAATTAATATGTACACCATGTGTTAGTCACTCTCAGTTCCTAGCTGATTGCTGGCTGGAGGTTTCCCTCTGTTCTTGGCCATAGGAAAGACCTCCCCTGATGCCTGCTTGTTTCATCAGAGCCTGTCAGAGAGGATCTTAGCAGGATAAATGTTACAATATTATACATTGTAATCACAGAGTGGCACCCCCTCACTTTCGCCATATTCTGTGGGCTTGAAGGAAGTCATCGGTCCTGCCAAAACTCAGGGAAGGGGCTCACCCAAGGGCAGAAACATCAGATGTCAGGAATCATGGGTGCCACCTTAGAATCTCGGTCATACATGATATTGTATATATTGTTCCATCCTTTTACTTTCAACCCGTGTCTTTATATTTAAAGTGCGCTGCTTCAAAACATCCTATGGTTCACTCTTTCTTTGTTATCCAGTCTGGCAATCTCTATCTTTTAATTGGGGTGTTTAGTCCATTTGAATTTAATGTAATTATTGGTATGTTTGTATTTAAGTTTATCATCCTGTGTGTGTATGTGTGTGTGTGTGTTTTAAATTTTTTCCACCCGCTTTCTGTTGCCCAATTCCCCCTTTCTACCTTCTTTTTAGATAAATAAAATCATTTTTTAAGTTTTCCATTTTATCTCCTCTATTACCTCTTTTTAAATTATACTTCTTTGTATTATTTGTGTGTATGTATGTATGTATGTTGTATAAGAAATTTCAATATGTCTTTTTAACTTATTGGCATCTATCTTTAAAAAAATATTCCACTACATCTAAAATAATGTAAAAACCTTGGAACAACGTACTTCCAATCATCCTCCCACTACCTTTTGTGTTCCTTTTGTCATATATTTTACTTTTATGTAGATTAAAATCTCACAATATGTTTTTATAATTTTGACTTTAAACAGTCAACCATCTGATTTACGGGCATATCTCCATTTCTAGGGTTTTTCATTCCTTCCTGCAGAAACAGGTTTTTATCTGGTGTCATTTCCCTTCAGCTGGAAGAACTTCTTTAGCATTTTTTATCATGCACATCTGCGAAAGCCAAAGTAGCTAAGCTTTTGTTGGTTTGAACTTGTCTTTATTTTACCTATGTTTTTAAAGTATTTTTCTCTGAATATGGAATTCTAGGTTGATAGCTTTTTTTTTTTTTTTTTTTATTTCAGTGCTGTAAAGATGTGTTTCCATTGTTTTCTTGCCTGCATTATTGCTGATAAGAGGGCAGCTGTCATTCTTATTTTTTTCCCTGTATGTAAATCTGTTTTTTTATTTTCTGCCTGCTTTCAGGATGTGTTTAAATGTGGTTTTCTTCATATTTATTCTGCTTAGAGTTCACCAAACTACTTGTTTCTGTGGGTTTTTTTTTTTTTTTTCCTCTTCCACTTTGGAAATTTCGTAGCCTCTTCAAACATTTCCTCTCCCTCATTTTTTCTCTCTTTTCTTTCTGGAGTTCTAGTTACACAAATGACAGTTCATTTAACAATGAGCCATCAAACTGAAATGCTCTATTCTTTTTTAATAACTCTTTTATTTATATGTTTTATTGGATAATTTCTATTGATTTGTCATCAAGTTCACTGATTAGTTTCTCTGGTCTTATCTGTTGATAACCCATTGAAAGAATTCTTTATTTATTCCATTATATTTTTCATTCCTAGCATTTCCATTTGGTGGAACATTTTCATAGGAAGTATAAATGTCTCTGCCAAGTTTCCCCATCTGTACTCTCATGTTGTCCACCTTTTCTCTAAAATTGCATAACACATTGATCATATAACATATAACAATAACACAAAGCACCTCTCTCATAATCCCAAAATCTATACCATCTCTGTGATGACTTCTGTCAACTCTTTTCTCTTGTGATGAGAGGCCACATCTTCTTGCCTCTTGTGCACCCCATAGTTATTTTTTATTTTTAATTTTGAAATAATTTAAAACTTACAGAAAAGTCAACAATAGTATAAAGAGTTCCAATATATTCTTTTCCCAGATTACCCTGATGTTAACATCTTGTATAACCATGACGCAATGATCAAAACTAAGAAATTAATATCGGTACATTACTATTCACTAAACCACAGTCTTTACTCAGATTTCCCTAGTCGTTCCACTAATGTCCTTTTTCTTTTCCAGAATCCAGTAAAATAATTGCATTGCATTTGGTTGTTGTCTCCTTCATCTCCTACAATCTGTAAAAGTTCCAGTGTCTTTACTTGTCTTTTATGGCTTTGACATTTTATATCACAATTTTTGATTGAATGTAAGACATTATGCATAAAAATACAGTAGACGTTCTTGGTACCAAAATCTGTATTGGTCAGGGTTCTCCAAAGAAGAAACAGAACCAATTATGTATGTGTGTGTGTGCATGTGTATATTTTTTTATACATATAATATATAATTCCATATATATATATGGAATTGGCTCATGCAATTATGGAGGCTGGGAAGTCCCAAGATCTGCAGACAGCAAGCTAGAGACTCAGGAGAGACCATAGGTAGTTCCAGTTTGAGTCTGAAGGGCTGAGAACCAGGACAGCTGGTGATAAAATTTCTAGTCTGCAAGCCAGCAGGCTCAAGACCCAAGAAGAGCTGATGTTTCAGTCTGAGTTTAAAGGCTGAGAAGCCCCATGTCTTAGCTGAAGCGGCCAGGTAGGAGGAGTTCCCTCTTAGTCTTTCTGTTCTATTCAAGTCTTCAGTTGATGAGATGAGGCTCACCCACATTAGAAAGGGCAATCTTCTTTACTCAGATTCAAATATTAATGTCATCTAGAAACAACCTCATAGACATACCCAGAATAATGTTTGGCCAAATGTCTGGACACCCATGGCCCAGACACATTGGCACATAAAATTGACCATGATCACACTCCAGGAATAGGACACCCTCTTTTTCTGGCAGGATTCTGGTGTGTGGAGCTGAGTCAATCTAGTTGGTAGTTGAGCTGGATCAGGCCTTTGTTGTTGCTTTTATTAGATTTAGCAGGACTTGGGGGCTGAATACCTGCAGGGTTTGTGTCAATCCTCCTGCTCTTTAGATTTCAGCAGACTCCACATGTCTACATTTCTAGAAGACTTTCATAGCTCTCTTGACCTGATCCCTCATATTCCGCATGAGTGCTTAACGAAGGCCAAAGGAAAAGAGTTAGTAAGTGGGTTCAGACTCCTTTTATTCCTAGTGCTCCTGTTGCTTCTAAACCAGAATTCCAACCTGATTTTGACCTTTAAAATTTCATCGAAATTTCAGCTGTTTTCTTCTTATAGGTGTCTGTGGTGGCCTCCTCCTTCCTCCACTGTTCTATAATGATAAATATCATCATGTGTCTCTTTTCTCCTAGGACTGCCATGTGATTTTTTTTTTTTTAATTTTAGTTCATTGGGTTTTTTTGTGTGCAAACTTGGCTCTTTGGCTTAAAAATTGTGATTTTGTAAGTTATCCAGCTTATTCTTACTATTAGAGTAGTACCAACATTTTCTTGTGATTCTCTCCATCTCACATAGAATTTCAAATCAACCTTTGTTGTTTTAAACTTCTGAATTTGTTTTAACCACAAAATTGCCTGGAACATTCTGACTGATCCTTTGGAGGTTTATACTTTTTAATTCTCGACACCTCTAACTCCTTCATCCATGAATCTGATGTCTCCTCTACCTCACATCAACAAAAATCAATTCTTTTACTTGCTTCTATAAGAAATCAACTTACATAAAACTTTTAGTGGGACTTCACTAACAGTTTAAGTGATCGTAGTGAAGAAAGTCATTTTACAGAATTTTGTTCCTCCACTGTCTTTCTTTCTCCATTCTTCTCCTTTTCTCTTCTCTCTGCTCTTCATCCCCTTCCTCCTGACCTCATCACTCCTAAGATTCCCTTATTTTCTTTCTCTTTTTATGCAGAAAAATCCATTTGTAGTTTATATTCCCATACTTGCATCCTAAGGTATTCAATAAAACAAAGTCCCTTCCACATAACAGGATCTACCCTCTTAAGGAAGCAGTTGGGTTTTTAATTGCAAAATCTTCTTCTTATAAAAGAAATGGATGCCTATATTATTGACCAGATTGGATTATATGACTCTTAAGACCACTTCAACTCTATATGGAAACATAGGGATAAGGAAAGGAAAGAAGTTGAGAAGAAAACCAATATTTATTGCATAGCTGCTATATATTCAATGATAATGATAATATTCCTGAATATTTATTTAATTTTTATTTGCCAGGCAATCTACTGTGCACTTACATGAATCATGTAATTTAATATTTCCTATGAGATAGATTCTATTATCATCTCCATTTTATAGATGAGGAAAGCAAGGCTTGGAAAGGTTAGGTTACTTGCACAAAGTCATCTAACTAGCAATCAGAGTGCAGAGCAGGAATTGAACTCTGGCTGGTCTGACTCAACAAGCTAAGTGCTTAGTCACAACACAAAATGCCAAGTACTTTTTGCATACTCTTTCACAATTCTCTCAACCCTGAAAGGTAGGGATTTTTGCCTCCTTGTTTTACAACTGAGAAAGCTCAGAGATAGAAAACTGATTTGCTCTTGGTTCCACAACCAGTAAGTGTCAGAGAGCCAGGATGAGACCAGTTCTGTGTACCTCCCAAGGTTCTACCCTGTCCATGGCACCCTGGACACTGGCTGGGTGATGTTTATGGAGCAGGTGGTCACACTGCCTGGCCAGGAGGGAGAGCAGAGATTGTGCCATGAGGGAAGAAAGAGGTCAGAAATTCTGGGTTAGAACCCAAGTCTGTGGTTTCCTAGTCCCTGTAACTTTAATTTCCCACAAAGCAACAGCCTCTTTTTATTTAATCTCAAAGCTGGCGGGCAGTTCTCACTCTCTTGTAACTCTCAGGACAGATCATCTGCAATCAGTGGCCTTGGACAGCAGTCGGACTGAGCAGGAGACACAGTAGCATTTGACTCAGTCAATACCAGACATGTCTGGGCTAATGTTACCCTGAACCAGAGCAGCAACTGTGGAATCAACGGCTGGGCCTGCAGTGACAGTCGGTGGAGAAACAGATGCACCTTGACTGGAGTCAGCAGAACATCTGGCGAACCTGGCCCATCGTTTCGTAATTAATCTTGGTGTTGAATCTAATGACACGATGGGATTGAGAAATTGAGCAATTTGATTGGACACATTTTGATAGTTTAATTTTCAATAACACATGGTCAGAGCTTGTTCGCATAATTACTAAATAGATTAATATGCCAATATCTCTGACCAGCTGGAAGGGAAGGATTTAGGCCTTCGAAGAACTCTGACGGGCCTTTAAAATAAAGTTGATGTTCTGGAGAGAATGGGGGTGCAGGCTTCCTGAGAACACGAAGTCAAATCAGGGCCAGTGATGAAGGCCTTGGAAACAGTGATTTTATTATTATTATCCTTAAAAATAAACCCTTCATGAGTTGGCTGCCTATGGAATGTCAGTTTGTCTGCAGAGCCACTGCACCATGGGTTACAGGACGTTTGGGAAACCTGTCATCCTTTCCCCCAGTGTGTGGAGTCACTAGTACTGTGCTTATGTTTGCAGTTAAGAAAAACCATACCAATGAGTCCACAGTGCCATGGAACGTGGTACGGTACAAACAGTGTCCTGAGCGTTGTGGTCTCGTCTACCAGGCTGATTCACATACAGTCCAGTAGCGGTGATCTACGAGAACAGAAAGGAGGAAGCTCGGTGTCTCACACCTATAATCTTTAGTTTCTGATCAGTAGCGCACAGGAGCCAGGAAGCTGATATTATTTTCCGTTGTGGAAAAAAGAAAGCAAAGGTTTCCATTACAGGGGTTAGGTTGAGAACCAAGGCAGGTGCAGTCAGACAGTAAAGCTAGCACGTAGACTCTGTAGCCAGGCTGCCTGGGCTCAGTGATCAATAGGGATAAGTTAGCAATGACGAGCCTCAGTTTTCTCATCCATAAAATGGAATATTTGTAGTACCTATATCGTTGTTGGTGCCCATAAAGTGCATAGAATAGCAAGCGACACATAGTAAACCGTAATAAACATTAATCACATTAAATGCATGGTCTAGGAGGAAAGCTGTGGACTATTTGGGGTTAGGGACTAGGGGAAGGCAGTGGTGTGTGTGTGTGTGATGTATTTTTGTGGGGAGGCAGAGTGGGATGGTAGGTGTATGTGAGCAGAGAATCATTTCAGAGAAAGTGGATTTGAGTTTGGGGGAGAGTGTTCAAGAAATAGGAATCAAAGACTAGGACAGGGTTAGAGTTGGGAGACTTTTGCTTTCTACGTAGTGTGCCTCCCTTGTCCAGGGTCATGTAACTCACACTGAGATTCCTGCTCCTTGACAGTCGGTGGCCAGTGGCCAGTGGATCTGGTGAGGGCAAGCAGAGACTGGGCTTCTTCAGGAAAGGCTGGTTCTTACTCTCATAACCAGTGACTGGTGCACAACATGATGTAAATAATTTTGGGTTGTATAAATGAAATTTCCTAATGTCCATCACTGCCTGGCTTTTTATTGGAAGGAGGAGCCAGCCCCAGCTGTTGCCTAAGGAATGACATCAGTTGTTCAGACAAACAGATTGTCCGAGCATTGCTAACATGCGTGTTCTACAGGCCTGGTCGTCTCACCCTGCAGCCTAAGCATTAACACCCCAGCCCCAGGAAAGCAGGTTCTTGCTTTGATTGGGTGGCATCTGCTTGTATCAGAGGGGAGCATCAGAATGTCTCCAAGCACTGTGTCCTCCCTTGAGGTCCATGAGAAGGGCTGAAGACAGCTCTCCCAAATTCAAGTCAAGCTGTCAGCAGAAAGCAGGGTTGTTTTTGTCTCTGTGTCCTTTTTCTCTTGGCCCTTAGGGCTAGAACTGCTCAGCACTCAGAGTATTGTGGATACTTGAAAAAGCTTTCAGGGGAGAATGGCAAAAAAGTGGAAACAAAATTAGAGGGAGAATGAGGCTACCGGAAAGAAAGATGCACACCACCACTCGCCTCCCGCCTGCGGCCGTCCCCTGCCTTCCCCCCACCGCCCCCGGTCCCCAGCCTCCCCCTTTCCCTCCCCTTTTCACATACGCCTCAGAAATCAGAGACTGTCATCAAGGCTATTAGCAATGCCTATTCTGGGGACGTACAGTACAAAGCTTAAACCTGGTATTTACTGATGACTGACAAGTGAAACGTTTTAGCTGTCTGGGTGGGGATGCGGCAGAGAGCCTGGAGAAAGTCTGCGCCTGTTCTTCCATTTGTTAATTCTCAGAAAAAATGTTTTAAGTGAATTTTGTGCTTGGGGAAAGGGGTGTGATTGGCAGCCCCTGGGGGAGTCCCTCCTGAAAGAGAGGGTTCTGAAGTGGAGGCTGTCTCTTAAGAACCACTTATTGTCTGCGAAGTCTTTCATCTCTGCCTCACCTGTTCAAGCCCTTGGCAGCATATAATAATAATAACAATAATGACATGGAGGTTGATAGCCCTTGTTTCTGCCTCTGTGGAGGTCAGGCTCCGCGGGTTATCTGTACCTGGAAAAAGGATTCATTTCATGGATTTCCACCAACCTATGACAAGAGAGCAGAGTTATTTTCTTCCCCTGGAAGGAAACTCAATCCAATTCCACAATTATTGATTTATTGAGCAGCTACTATATGGGAGATACCGGGCCCTATGCTAAGTCAATGGAAGGTCTACACTAAGCTATGGAGATGTGGTTCGAAGCTTAGAAAATAATGTAGAAAGAAGGGAAGGGGGAGAAATGTGTGAGTGGCAGTGTAGGGTAGTGCCAGACTCTGGAATCAAGAGAGCGCTGGGTCTGAATCCCAGCTTTGCCACTTGCCAGGCATATAATGTGGGGTGCATTATTGTCTCTAAGTCTCTGTTTCCTTAACGAGACGGTGGGCATAGTCATAGCTACTTGGTAGAGGTAATATACATAGCGCAGCTGCCAAAGAGTCATTGCTTAGTAAATGCAGAGCTGTTACTGTGTATCCCATATGCCAATTCACTCCAGAAAGTTTGCTAGAAAATCCAGCCTTCTGCTCAAAGGAATGTCTCTCTCCTGCAGCTTTTGTAGGTCTCTAAGTGCTGCACACATGGGTGAGTGACCCCATCTCTGAGGTCCACCTCTGCAGCTCCGTGAAATACTCAATGTCGATCCTATTTGTTGACAGAGTTATTAGCTCTGCCTCATGTTCCTCTTGCCACAGAGAGGAAATGATTCATTAATATTTATTCATCTTGATTTGCTTTGTTTTTCCTTTTTTCAAAAGCCCATTTCAGGATTTATGGACTAATTTTGTAGAATGCATAACTCGTGCTCTCTGTGTTTGGGCAGCCTACATCGCCGGGAGCGAAAGCCTTCCTGGGGTGTGGAGGGTCAGGGTTATTACATGTACAGCCAGTCTCTGTTTAATCAAATCCCTGTGCTAAGGCATTTAGGAAAGTCTTTGGCCTCCCTGCATTATGAGCCTTTATGTTATCTTGCTGTGGCTGGAACAGCCAACCTGTCCTTATCCCCATATTATCCCAAAGCTCTTTCCAAGGTGCCAGAATCCCTGACAAGGAGTAGCAGTAAGCCCTTTGCTCAGACGAGACATGCACAGCCTCCTTTGGCCTTGCTCACTTTCAGAAGACAAAGACATTTGTGCCAGAAATAGTGAAGCTGGACCTACAGGGACTTATTCCTATTTCGCTTCACCTGCAAACAGCACTCGTGCAGCCAGATGGGTAAGTGCATGAGGACATTGACTTCTATGCTTAATGATAGACTTTTCCTTTCTCCTCTCAGCTGTGCAGAGCTCCAGGACCTCCGATGCAGAGTGGGACCTCTCTGCAAGGCCAGCCTCCAGGTGTGCAGGAGTGTTGCACACCCAGAAGCTTGCCAAAAAGCACACCCCTGCAGCCCTCTCCTGGCTGAGCTGTGCTCTCCCAGGAATGGCCTCAGTGTCAGTGATGTCATGCAGGCAGCACGGGGCCTGACTTCTGACACTTTCTGCTGCATCTTACGTTGGAAGAGGGAGAGTCCAATTTGGAGAATGGAGAGCACATTCAGCATCAATAGAACAGGTGTTTTTCAACCTACACTAGCACATCCTTGGGCGCTGGCGTGTGCTATAGCCAGCATGGAGCCTGGGTGAGGTTCATCCGAGGGTAAGTTAAAGTGGAGTCTGTCGGCACGCACAAAGGATGGAAGGGGATTTGGTGTTTCTATAGCAATTATGGGGGGAGAACATTGCTGACAAAAATAAAACTTGACAATGTGCCCTTGACATGTGACTGCTTTATTCTCTGCTCTCAGCTAGGAAAAGAAGACAGTTTGCTCTGTTTTATTCAGGTTTTTTGAAAAGGGAGGCAAACTGACAGACAGGCAGAGACAGGCACAATGAGACACAGAAGCAGAGTTGAAGTTCAGGAGGAGAAAAAGACTACAAATGGGCAATGACCCCAGAGCTTGCAAGCTCCACCCACCGGCCCCAGCCTTTTTTTGACTTGTTATAGAGAGTTTGCAGGTTAGCATGCCGCCGCCTCTTCCCACCTCACTGGAGGCTGAGGCAGGACGTATGGCAGGTTGTAGCTGGGCCTATGGCCCCTGGCGTGGCTTGCTTTCTTTGTTAACACAGCAGAGTCACTGGAACCATCCAAAAGGCTCCCAAAGCCTGGTGTGCCTGAGGGTGGTGTTCTGGGACCGGCTGCCCCAGGACCTAATGCAGCAACGTTCCCAAGATGGGAACCAAGTGCAAAACCAAGAACAGGGCTGCTCTTCACCCAGCTTGTCTTCTCAAAGCTGCTGGCACGCAGAATAAAGACCCCGATTTCGATTTTAAATAACCCGTATTCCATCAGCAAGTCCCGATTAGGTATTTCCTGGTCTGTGTAAGAACCCCGTGAGCAGTAGGGGAGTACAAGACATCGTTCTCATCCTAAGGGAATTTTCTGGCTGGTGGAAGACACGAGGCAGCCATCCATGAAATAATGAGAAATAATGTCAGTATGCTAAGGAATATTGCATGCAAGAAAGGCTTCGTGGAGGTGGCAGGGCTTGAGTTGGGCCTTGATAGGCAGATAGAATTTAAAAAGACAAGAAAATACCAACATAGAAAGAGGCAACATGTGCCCAGGCTTGGGGGCATGGAGGATACAGGCCAGAATTCATGATCTGGGAGGAGAAGAGAAGGCCTGAAGGGGGCCCGGTGGTTGGGCATTTTATCTCCTAGGAAAAACATCATCGAGAGGGTATATGGCATAGAGAAGTGTTTCCTAAGCGCATTCTGAGAACCAGTCTGGCAGCTCGCACTGAGAAGAGAAAAGGGGATACCACATTTAAATCAGCTGTATCCCTCCTCCCGAGATTCACAATTCTTACTGCATTTTTAGGGCTCTGAGAAGTCACACACTAAGGAAACCTTTTAACTTAGTTTAATGTAGACTTTTTCAATCACGTGTCTCTACAGATTTTTTTTTTTTATATATGTGGTATCTATTACCAAACCTTGGGACTAGTGTTCTATGACCCTTATACTAGGAAAGGCAGGCACAGAACATCTTGGGCTTTGAGCTCAGGTCAGCAGTTCCCAGCTGAGCATCTTATCAGGTGGTGACAATGGTCAAACCACTTCACCTCATTGAGCCACCCCTTAAGATGGCTGTAATGAGGTATCATACAATGAGATAAAGTATGCCAAGCCCTTAGCATACAGCCCGCTCCAGAGTAAGCACTGAATAGGAGGTGTCTGCTCTGGGCCACCCCTGCGTGCTGCAAGCATAGCGGAGTAGCTTCACCTTGAAACAGTAGGAAATTGGAAAGTCTTAAGTAGGGAGCCCACAGTGAAAGCGTTTGTTAATAGACGCATCTGGCCACCATGGTGGGATGGGTAAGTGAGGAATGAGGCAAGGCTCACAAAGGTATAGGTACATGCTGTAGGTAGAGGCCACAGGGTCCAGCCAAACATCCTGTGCACTGATCTTTCCAAAGTAGTGGTCTTTCCAAAGCCGGAGTGAGGCAAGACCAGGGAAGGATCACCTCCCTGCCCCTGGACAGCCAGGCAATTATGCTGCAGCTGTGTCTGACTCTGCAGGCTCCGGGAAGTGTGTCCCCTCTCCTGTGACTCTGACACGGTGACAGCCCCCAGCTCCCCAGGGGCCAATGCATTAAGATCCAGCACAAATTGTCTCTGTCTTGCTCTCACAGACATCAGCTCATCATCGACTTGGCAAGTGACGGACAGGGAGGAAGGGGCAGGCCTATCTGCCTGTCTTGTCGCACCTACCGGGCCGCCGTGGTCCCCACACACTTTCTATCTTGCTCCTCCTCCCCCATTTGTGAGGCTGCGGCCCAGCTCACCCAACCGCCTGTCATTGACCTGGGACTGGGCCACCTAGGTAGAGGTAAGAGTGGATGTGGGGTTCATGCGGATTTTCTCCCCCGCTTACTCTCTCTGCTTTTATCTTATTTTTATCTTACTGACTTTCAAATTCAAAAACAACAAACATTTACAGGACACTTGCTTTGGACCAGTCACTCTGCTAGGTGCTTTGTGTTATTTATTCAGTAAACACTTAGGTAGCATTTACAATATACCAGAAACTGTTCTGAATGCTTTTCAAATATTGGCTTAATCCTCCTGAGTTAATTATGCCTGAGGTAGTTACTAGTACTGTTCCCATTTTATGGATAAAGAAACAGAGGTGCAGAGAGGTTAAGAAACTTGCTCAGTGTCACTCAGCAATTGAGTTGTGGAACTGGGATTCTATCCTGGGGACCTGGCTTTGCAGCCTATGCATTTAACCACTCCGTATTACTGCCTCTGCGCTTCTAGGGCGTTACAGCATTCACATCATAGCATGGATATTTTTACACTTAGGAAAACTGGGGCTGCAAGAAATGGTCACTTGCCCAAGGTCTTTTTGAATCTAGGTCTTTTTGCTTCAAGTTCAGGGCTAACTCCCCTCTGTAGGGCTGGATCTCATCTTCTGGCATAATCCTGATCTAAGAGGCAGGTTGTGTGGGGAGAAGCTGGTCCTGTGGGAGTTGATTTGCAGCCTGGAGGCATCACTGCCAGAGTGGAACTGCACTTCTCAAGCTAGCAAGGACAGGGAGAAGCAGACAGTCCAGGCAGAGGCCAGCTGGGAGAGGCCCACTCAGGGGTTCTGTGTGCTGAGATCTGCCGATGGACATCAGGAACCCCTGTCCAGACTCTGGCTGCAGACTGCTTTCTCCACCCTGCAGGGAGGGCAGAGGAGAAGACAGGCCTGGAGTCTGGGGGAGGGAATGCATCAGGGAGCCTGCTCCATGCTCAAACTCTAATATGCATATGAATCTCCTGGCTCCCCTAAATGCCATTCTGATACAGTGGGTCTGGAGTGGGCCCTGAGTTTCTGCATTTCTAACAAGCCTGCAGGTGAGCTGGGTGCTGCTGGGGTCTGTGGGGAGATCGCATTTGCCAGGACTCCTGGGAGGATGTTATCTCTGGGTTTCTGGCCTTTTTTGTGGGAGGGCAGTGGTTGTGGTTTGCAGAGATCTTGCTTGGTGCTCCATCCTCCACCCTACCCCACTGCTAATTCTGGGAGGGTGGGAGGAGGAGTAGGGATTAGGTCTGAAAGAAGCAAGGGCTCTGTGATTTAGTTCTGCCCATTTTGTAGGGTGCTGCCCTTCTGCTCCAGTCAAAGCCCCAAGGCCCTGCAAGGCTTGCCTGAGACTCCTCTCCTCCAAGCCCTTCCCGAGCAGGTGGAGCTCCCAAGCATCCTTTTCCACAACAATATTTCGTTTTATCTCTCACCGTCTATCCTTGCTTAAAATTATCTTGCTTAAAATTATTCTGTAATGGCCTCATATGCGCATGCTCTCCTCCCTTCTTCTGTCCTCAGGCCTAAAACATCACCTGGTATCTAGGATATACTCTAAAATGTTAAATAAATGAAATAATGAAATGAGACCTCTTTCGAAACTTTTATTTCTATCGAGCTGCTCTCAGAGGGATGCTTAGCAGTAGCCTCAAGTGTTAGGTAAACATTTTTAATCCACTTCTTATTTCAGGAGTCTTTTCTAGTGGCCTAAGTTTTGGGGAAAGAAGGCGGGAAGGGCTGGCTGGAGAAACTCCATGAGGCGCAGGAAGCAAGCAGCTGGGAAGGCTTAGAATTCGCTCAGTTCATCAGGAGGATGAAAAGTCCGAAACCTGCAGCCAGGAAGGGCTGGATGCTCAGCCCAGCCCCGAGCGGGGCACCTGGCTCTCCCCTTGACTCTCACAGGTCATTTGTCAGCCTCGACAAATTCCATAATCTCCTACTCACATTCCTCTTTGATTCCAAGCTTGTGATCTCAGATTCCCGATAGCATTTATCAAATCCATGAATATGTCCCCCTCCTGTCCCCTGAGGGGGGACCTTCGCTAGGGGGAAATTGGGGAGCTAATAAGTTTTCTTGCCGGCTAATCAGTCGCCTGAGGCTAACACTAGCTGCCCTGGGCTCCCGGATCCTGCGGTGACAGACGCTGGCAACCAGGCTGCTCACAGCAGAGTCAGCGCTCAGGATGCAACAGCCTTTCCCTGGGCAGTGTTTCCCCAGGATTCCTGGGGGCTTAGGTAGACCTCGCTCTGTACTCTTGAAAGAGACCCAGACCTTATTCTGCTCTATTTTATTTTCAAATACTGCCAGTTTGGAAAGGGGATAGGCTGTCTCTGACCTTAACCCTTCCCCGCTTCCCGTCTCTGCTTTCCCCACGGGCGGAGGTAGGGACATCTGCAGGAGTGCTGGACATTCTGCCCGATGGTCAGACTTCCCGTTCTGGTTTTGGCCAGTGGGTTTGTGCTGCAATGGACACTGGGAAAATCCAACGTTTCATCATAGTGATGGGGTTTTGGGAACAGTTGCTTCTTCTTGGGCTGACACTTCATTGAGAAAACTGCTCCCAAGACCCTACTGAAAAGCACAGAGGGCTGGGACTGGAGGAGGCCCTTGCATCCCTGTCCTGCCCTGTGACCTCACAGGCCCCTGTGCTGCTTTCCTAAGCTCTGCAGCTGGCCAGCTTCCCGCTGCCAACCCACGGTGCATCCTTTTTTCGCGGGTACTCCTGAGCTCACGTGTGGCTTTTGAACAACCCCTTGCATTCATCTCTTTCCAGAATTCCAGCCTGACGGGGCTCAGACGAAGAGTTCCAGAGAACAGATGGGAGGCTGTCATTACGCGTTACTGATACACAGAGCGGCTCCAGCCTCACGCTCGCCAGTGTGCTCAGCCACACTCGTAATTCTTCCTCTGTTCCCCAGCCCGAGCCAGGAGCTCAGCCAGTTTTGGCAAGGAGTGAAAGTGTGAGCTTTCTAGGGGCATTTATATAAAACATGCTAGGATTGACAATGAACTAGGGAACCAAACCTTTCTTCTTTTATTAGGGGAGAAAAGACTGCAATTCTCCAATTTCCTTGTGACAACTAAAAATCAGAAGTCAAAACAAATTTTCTAGCTGACTTGGGTACCATTGCAGTTGGCTAATGCAGGAACCCTCTGGAGATGTATTTCTTTGTCTAGTTGCAGAGCTCACTGATGGTCATAAATACACTTGAAGATGAGTATTCCAGCAGCTTCTACAAGGTCATGGCACTGTAAGAATCAGAGTGGGCCAATGGGATCTTATATTTCAACTTCTTTTATTTGACAGAGGAGCACAAATATTGGCCAGAGCAGAGAAATGACTAGTCAGTGACTAGTTAGTAGAAAAACTGGGAATCGGGCTCAGGTCTAGTTTAATACTTTTATAGTAAAGTACAGCAACCTAGATAGTATAGTGAGGGAGTTTCCTTTCCAGAGATAAGGGTTGGAGGGTAGCTTCTTTGCCAAATTTTGTACAAGAACATAGAAATTTCATTTATGCCCAGGGTGGTTTAATAATCTCACAGGAGGAAAGGCCATCCGTTATACCCTGGACAATCTAATGCTTTCAGTAAAAAAAAAATTCACTTTGCCCCTCTTTGAGTGGTCTGGAGAGAGATTAAAAACCAGTTTTCCTTGAGCTTAATTCCTGCATGAAACTTGGTCCTAGGGCCTTTGAAACCTGGTTAGAAATTGTAAAGTTGGAAAATCTCACTTGAAAGCTGGCCCAAGATCTGCATTTTTTTTTTTTTTTTCTTCTTTTCTGGTCCTGTGAGAGGTGGAGGTGGGTGTACACCTTTGACGCAGACTCTCCTTCTGTTCCAGGAAATCTACCACGTGGCTATGGAAATTTGAAACCCGAGCACTAATCTGTCATGGAGATGATTGAGAAGTGTTTGCTCTAAGGAGCTAAACCATGGCCTAGTCAAGAGCTGTCAGAGAGGTAACCAGAGCTGGGGCTTCTCACACTCTTGCCTTTGAAGGGCTTTCTTTTCTGAGTATGAATTTAGACTGAACTATGCCCACGAACCACGGCCTGCTCTTCTGTAGATGTCTGTGTTCCTGTTTGAAGTGATGCTCACAGGAAATGGAGAGCCCAGGCCTAGGAAACAACAGGAAGGAGCTGCAGGCAGAATCTTCACCCCACGCTGGAGAAAGGGCCTTCAAAAGGAAATGACTAGGCATCGGAAAAGCTCAGCGCAGACTGTCCTGTGCTGTGTCCACTGTAGCGTGGCAGGACATGGAACAAGCTAAACTTTAAGAAATATTGAGAAGGAAGGGTGGCAGGAAAAAGATAAAAGTCTGCTGCAAATTTTCAGGCCTTAGGTGAGGAAGGCCTGGGATGGGTAGGACTGAATGTGAGAGACGATTATCAGGGAAGAATAGGTTGGATTGGTGGCAGACAATATCCAGGGGATTAAGGAAAGGGAGTGATTGATATTACCTCTAAGAGTTTGAGCCTGCTGACTGTGGATCTATAGTGCCATTAACTGAATAAAGGAATTTCGAGAAGGGGAATCATTCAGGGTCTGCTTCCATGCTCAGTGGTGATAGAAACCCCCCTCCAACAACACAATTGCCACCACCTATAGACTGCCAAGCCCTTGCATGAAGGGAGGTATTAAGTGATTTGCTGCCCTGAGTCTTTGTACATTTTTCTTTGGGTCTTTGTATATTTTTTTATAAAGTAGCCACGCAGAGATAAGGTGTGCAGACTGGTATGTAGGAACAAAGAAGGCAGTGAGCAGATAAGATCCAACTATGCCAAAAACAGCAGAAAGGAGAGACGCACCTCTCTTTATGCAGCAGAGATCTTCCGTGATACATTTATATAAATTGATTTTTTAAAGTTTGAAACCTTTCTCCCCATTATTCTTATTTTCCTCTCAAATCAATGAATGCATCTCAGTTTGATTTTCTATAATCAGTGGCTTGCCATAAGCATTTCCATCCTACAGTTTAAAGACCTGTAAATAAACACTTTCGTGTACTCAGGGGAACAAATGCTTAAAGGTGTTCTTTGATAATGTACATGAACTACACTTAATGCATCTTTTTATAGGTTCCCATTTTCACAGAAACAAGTCTTCCTACATAGAATTATTTCTAAAGTCAAGGACTAGATTCTTCTGGAAGCCCCCATTCAGCCCCTGGCATAGGCAGATGGCTGGTCCAGACTTTCTCTTGGGCTCCTTGACAACAGTGGGCTCTGTCCTCGCTGGGTGCTGACCAGCCTCTGGGAAAGATGACGTTACTGCCCCTGGCCCTCAGCTGAAGTCAGAAGTCACTTAGTCCCCTTTTGACCTTGTCTTTCAAAAGCTGATCCTTATTAACCATCAGCATGGGGTGGGGAGTAGCTGAGACAATCTTCAGCAGCCGCAGGGTGACCCTCGAGTTGTGTCAGCTCTGAGACAATGTAACCCCCAGGCTCCAGGGCCGTGAGGGTAGTGATTTAACAAATCATATGTTTAAACAACTGATGGCACACTGCTGTTTGAGGGGTCTTGGAAGCACATTTCTAAATAATGGGGGAAATAATGAGCACCTCTCGCAAGGGTATTTAAATGACATACGCATTAGGAGGTTGGGGGAGGCTCTTGTATTCCTGCATAATGAACATTTTTCCTGTTCTTTCATCCTGTTTGCACTTCATGCTTCGAAAATAGTTGTTGAATGAGCAGACTTCTGGGTGCTTTGCAAATAGAAAGGCAGCCCGATGGCCCATCACCAGCCTTTCCGAGAGGCTCAAGTTGATGCCCTGATGAAGGGAGGGGAGTGCGGTAGAAAGCCCAGAGACCTTCTTGCTCCCAAATCTCCTCCCTCACCTGCCACTGGAAGCATATTCCCTCATTTAAGACATTGCTGTCTGTAGACAGGAGGTGGCATAGAAAGCTGCTTATTGGCAACGACATTGTGGCAAAGAGCAGTTACCTAGATTATGTTCTAAGGAAAATGTTAGCTGGGGGAGAATGGGGCACAGGATTCGCAAGTTTGATTTAGTGGGGTGGGATACGTGGGAGCAGGGATGGGAACAGGCTCATAGGACTAATTCCAGGTTCTTAATATAGCAAATCTCTGCCTACATCTCTGCCCAATCTCTCACTCTTCTGTGTCTCCAGGGGTTTCCCAGCGTCATGAGTTGCTGATATGCTTGACACATACTTACGCTGGTCCCTCTACTGGGAAGCCCACTCCACCTCTCCTACACTGCCTATATGTCTTCTACTCTGCCCTGGTTACTCCATCTAGGCAGGACCACATTACAGCTTTTGTTGGTCCCAAGCAATTTTGCCTTTGTGGGCCCTTCTTCCAAAAAATATTAAAAACTCTATTTTATAACTGCATTGGCACAAAGATGCACATAATACAGGCTGAATTCATTGTTATATATTCATTATTATTATATTCTTCTGTTCCTATTTTAAAAGCAATTAAAATTGAAGCATTTCATGGGCCCTGGGCACTGTGCCTGCTGCACCTAATGGATAAGACGGCCCTGCATCTAAGAGGCTGCTCTGCCTTCCCAGCAGGTTAAGCTTCCAATCTCTGTTGTTCTCATAAAGTTCCCTCCAATATTGCACTGGCCACACTCTACTGCAGTTATCTGTTTGTATGTCTGTGTATCCCATTAAACTGGGTGCATCACGAGAAGACAGAACTGTGCTTTGTTCAATGTGGAGTCCTGTACAACCAACCCAGGGCCTAACTCCTAAGTAGCGACTCGACACATTCTCATTGCACTGAACGGTTGACAAAGACAAATTTGGTGGGGTGCTGTCCTGTGTGTTCGGCTACAGCAAGGAAGGCAGGGTCAGCAGCGATGGTGCTGATGGCAAGAGGGTTTTGTAGATCTGCCGAGTCTGGTCCACGTGTTAGCCGAGGGCCTGAACTGCCCACAGGCCACGATAGACCAGCAGTGGTGGCCCAAGTGACATGCGGATCCGGCAGGATGAAAGGCTGAGCTCCTCTCTGGCCAGCATGGCTTCTGTGCCCTAAGGAGACCACCTTTCCAAGCACCATGAAGCAGCCTTGTCTGTGTGCCCACATGAAACGGAAAAACAAAAACAACACAATCAATAAACTTGAGCAATTTCGTAAGTACGGTTTGGGGTCGGTTTGGCTGGAGGGGAGAATTTAATTGCAAAGCTCCTATGTCTCAACTGCCTGAGGCTAGAAATTGGAGAGGGAAGACTGGGAGACTCAAGTGTGAATTCTAAGTAGGACTTGAGGTTGAGGGTTTAGGAAGGCCTGTCGGAGACCGAGGTTAAAACGATGCAGATGAAGGCACTTTAGGTGAATGCTTTGAATTTATACATTTCTGCTTCCGATGGCGGAAGGGGAGTGATGATCTGCACTGCATTTCAGAATTTGCTCTTACAGAAATGAAAAGCCCAATAGGGTATCGTGCTAACAGTCTACTAGAATACCATTTGGTATAAAAGCAAAAGAAGTTTAAGATGTAGTTCCTACCATCAAATAGCTTATAATTTAAACTGGGCAAGGCAGGTCATGTGTGAATTTCTAGTTGAAAATGACAGAGCAGAGTCAAAACCACATAGACCTCTGGATCGACAAGGAAGCAAAGAGCAGATGGGCAAGAGAAGTGACAGGATCCAGCCCCCCTGTTTCTCCACCTGGCCTCCCAAGGGTTCTACTGGGTCTGTCTAAGGGATGACTGCTACATCTGTGTCTCGAGATCCCGTCTCCTTTCTGAGCCCAAGAGCCACAATCCAATCAACCTTTGGGATATGATTCCCATAAAAGGCCTCTGTCACCTAAGCATACCCTGTCCTTGCTCTCCTGCTCCCACCGATGTCCCTATTTCTATTAATGGCACCATCACTATTCAATCAGAGTCACAGTTTCAGAGTCTTCCCTGACTCGATCCTTTCCCTCATGGGCTGCTTTAATTGGCACTCTGGGCTCGAAGGTTCTTTCTTCACAGCATCACTTGGGCCAGATCTTGTCTTTTCTACTCTCAGGCCACCTCCTTAATTTCATTCCATTTCACCTTCTTCAGGACATTTGAAATATCCTCCTAATCATTTCTTCTTAAAATTATTTCAATGTATATACTGGAACTGGAGTAATTTTACCTGCACTGTCCTGCCCCAATAGCTTTTCATCGCCTCCTAAAAAAGAGTCTTCACTCAGGCATTCTAGAAAAGCAGTTAAGAAGAAAGGCTTTGGTGTCATACGGACCTAGTTTGAGCCCTGGTTCTGTTATTGATTAACTGGGTGACATTTGCTGAGTTAACCATTCTAATCCTGATTGTTAGAATGTGGATATTCACTGTACCTCCATCACGGTGTTGCCAAAAAGATCACAGATGTAAAAAGCTCACAGCACAGTGCCTGGCACACATAAGTGCTGAATAAGAGAGCTATTCTTACCAGCTTTTATGATTTTTCTGCTTCTTATCAATTTGACTACATCTGTCTTTAAAAAAAACAACTGACATTAATTATCCTTCACATCCCTAAGTTCCTAACAAGCGAGACTCTTCACTTGCCTCCTGCAGGATGGGCTCTGAAATTCGTTCTGCTGCCACAGGGCCGGCATCCAGCATAGCTGCGTGAGGACCCAGTGCTACTTGTCCCCTGAGTGCAGCCTGCCTGTAACTTACACCATGTTTCCCAAGACATGGGTTCAGGCTGCTTCCTCAGTCCCTGATTCCTGCTGATCTTCTCCCTAGCACTAGGACCCTTCCCCGAATCCCGATCAAGATGGGCTGCCCTAGAAACCCTGCTCATCCTAGCAATCTGCTGTATCTTCCTTGGTGGCCTGCAGGTCTCCCTGCCTCCAACAGGAAGGGCCATCCGTACTTGAAACACTGCCACCTGCCGAATTCTGAGTGTGAGGCAGCACAGGACAGTGGTTACGATCATGGTTGCTGGAGTCAGCTAAACCTGGGTCCTATCCCGGACTCCAGTGTGACCTTGAACAATGTATTTAAGCTCCAACTTCCTTATCTATAAAACAGGGGTTATCATGCATCTTATCCTGTATTTCCCTAAATGCAGTGCCTGCTACATACTCAATGAGCTTATTTAGGAATGTAATCCCAGAGGAAGGAACACAGATGGGGCCGAAACAGGGCAGAGGAGACAGGCAACACAAGGAGGAGGAATGGATTTGGCTACTTCATGAGAGACTGGTGCTCAGTCCC
>RJWJ010020200.1:0-29364 GCA_004363605.1 Indri indri | reverse complement strand
CGGGCTAGAGTGCCGTGGTGTCAGCCTAGCTCACAGCAACCTCAAACTCCTGGGCTCAAGCAATCCTACTGTCTCAGCCTCCCGAGTAGCTGGGACTACAGGCATGCGCCACCATGCCCGGCTAATTTTTTCTATATATATTTTTAGCTGTCCAATTAATTTCTTTCTATTTTTAGTGGAGACGGGGTCTCGCTCTTGCTCAGGCTGGTCTTGACCTCCTGAGCTCAGAAGAATCCGCCCGCCTCGGCCTCCCAGAGTGCTAGGATTACAGGCGTGAGCCACAGCGCCCGGCCAAAACCCAACCTTTTAAAAGCAGTTCTCAAAGTGTGATTTTTTTTTTTCTATTTTTAGCTGCCCAGCTAATTTCTTGCTATTTTTAGTAGAGATGGGGTCTCACTCTTGCTCAGGCTGGTCTCAAACTCCTGACCTCAAGCAATCCTCCTGACTCGGCCTCCCATAGGTGCTAGGATAACAGGCGTGAGCCACCACACCCGGCCTTCATTTTTATATTAACATGGAATGGGTTGAGTATTTTTTAACTGAATTAATATTTTAAAAAATTCTTAGCTTTAATTTCTAATATGGTAAATGCTAATAGAAGAGTGAACGCACCTACAAAAAACCCTGCTATCGAGAAGTGGAATAGCAGCCTCAGCATATCTAGAAATAAAGATTATGATTCTTACTCTCAATTGTCTAGAAGTTCCCAGTTTATGATCTTGCAAATGGAGTATTCCCTGCATTTAAAATGGCAGGTTAGGGGAAGTTAAGGGAAGAAACAACTGTCCAGCTTTACTCCAATTCTTATTCCTTATGGATTAAAGAGCTTGTACACACCACCCCCAAATAAAAATGAAACATCAGAATGATTTAAAAAGTGAATTTTTAAACACTCTTGGTTCAGGATGAAAAAACACAAAGCTTTCATAAAATAAAAAGACAATTATTTTTTAAAAATAAAAAGTTTTGCTTTTAATAGGAAAAGAGTGACATTATACCAGATACATATTAACATAAAACACCATCAGAGAGAAATACGGGGAGACACACATAAACAGCACAAGTTTACAACAGAGGTGTTCTAGCTTCCAAGGCTACAGAAGCCAAATACATACAGAAGAAAAACTTGGAACTACCCTGGTCTTAAAGGATTCTTTTGAATCTCAGGCAAGTTTGAATAGCACTAATACAGAACCAAAAAAAGTTCAAAGACCTTGATTTCTAGTTTTGACTCTGATATTTTTGAAGAGAAAGATACTGAAAAAGTCGTCCAATCTCTTCAAGCCTCAGCGATCTCATTTATTTATAAAGCATTGAGGTAAAGGTAACAAATTACAGGAGAAAAATCAATTTTCAATTACTTGGTGGTCTTATATAATAGAAGTTTCAGGTACAAACCTCTTGTTGCAGCCTTTTTAGTTCCATTTCCATTTGCTCAAGTTCTTGTTTACAGTCTAATAACTGTTCAGTCTTTTCCTCTCTTAAAGGCAAAAATATATTTATTAAAGAATTTATCATACTACTTTTAAAAACTATGATCACCTGCATTAATACAAATGTATTATCACTCTTAAGTAACTAGTCGAACACAATATTAACCACAGCCTCAACCCAGGGGAGAAAAAAAAACAAAGAAATGGATATTAGGAATTTATATGATCACATGTCATCAAATTCTCCTCTTAATGTTTTCCAAAGGTTAACCTCACTGACTAAGGTCTTCATAGTTCATAACGTGGTTTCTCTCTCTGTTTTCATCTTTCCTGCTAGCCCCCCACCACCACCCTTGTCCCCTTCAACCCCACTCTCCTTTCTCTCTCTCTCCCTCCCTCTCTGCATAGTCACAGACAAGCTGGACGACTTGTTATGCAAGGAAATATGACCTGGGTCTGAGACTTCTAAGGATCTCTAAACTATTTTGAACATTTACAGTGGCCTTAAGTTAATAATCCACTTCCTACTGTCATACAGATACCTAAAATCTTTACATCTCTACTGGTTTCTGCCCTATAGCATATAAATATCATCAAATTTCATCTTTTTTTTTCAGACAGAGTCTCACCCTGTTGCCCTGGGTAGACTGCAGTGGTGTCGTTATAGCTCACTGCAACCTCAAACTCCTAGGCTCAAGCAATCCCCCTGCCTCAGCCTCCCAAGTAGTTGGGACTACAGGTGCGCACCACCACGCCCAGCTAATTTTTCTATTTTTGGCAGAGATGGGGTCTTGCTCTTGCTCAGGGGTGGTCTCCAACTCCTGACTCCAAGTGATCCTTCCGCCTTGGCCTCCCAGAGTGCTAGGATAACAGGCGTGAGATACTGCTTTACCTCTAAACTCCTATTTTCTATCTCTCCTTCAGAGCCAAGCTCCTCAACCATATTTTTTTTGTTTTTAAGAGACAAGGTCTTGTTCTGTCACCCAGGCTAGGGTGCACTGGCATGATCATAGCTCACTACAGCCTTGAACTCCTGGGCTCAAGTGATCCTCCTGCCTCAACCCCCTAAGTAGCTGAAACTACAGGCATAGGCCACCATGCCTGCCTAATATACGTATTTTTTTCTTTTGCAGAGACAGGGTCTCACTATGTTACCTAGGCTGGTCTCGAACTTCTGGTCAGCCACAAGCAATTCTCCTGACTCAAGTTCCTGAAGTGCTCGGATTTCAAAACCATAATTTATAATGTTGCAGAAATACTTCCTTTGATAGAGAAACCATAATTTATTAAGTGGATTCCATTTTTCACTGTAATACATACTGTTTTGGCTAATGAACTCATTAGTATACATAAAATCCTATGTATTTCAGGACAGCTTTCTTTCTTTTTTATTGTAAGAAACAGAGGTCTTGCTATGTTGCCCAGGCTGGCATCAAACTCCTAGGTTTAAGCAATTCTCCTGTCTTAGTCTCCAGAGTAACTGAGACTACGGGTGTGCACCGCCATGCCCGGCTTTCAGGACTCATCTCTAAAAGTGCATTACAGGTTGAAAGGTACTTGATACAGGCTTAGTATCCCTTGTCCAAAATGTTTGGGATAAGAAGTATTTTGGATTTGGAAATATATTAAAAAATATAAAAATCTGAAATATATTCGCATCATATACTTATCTGGTTGAACTATCCTATCTGAACATGCTCCAATGAACATTTCCTTTGAGCATCATGTCACTGCTCTAAAACATTCATATTCTGGAGCATTTCAGATTTCAGATGTTTGGATTAAGGATACTTAACCGATACATACTTTATGTCAAACTACCCCCCAGAAAGGCCATTACCAATTCATAGCGCAACCAGCAAAGGATAAAGGTGATTATGTGAAACAACTGAACAATTAAAAAATGTGTTTGTTTTCCCATGGCTGTGCCATTAGATTTTTTTCTTTTGTGAATTATTAGCTCATGTCATATTTCTAACTTTCTACTGGACGTTAGTCTTTTTCTTCCTGATAAAAAGCTATTACCTTTTGTGATTTATATTTCTTACAAATATTTCTTTTTGGGCTGTGGAAAGCTTTTTAAAAATTAGTTTTTGAATTGTGGTAACATATATAAAATTTGCTGGCCAGGAGTGGTAACTTACACCTGTAATCCCAGCACTTTGGGAGGCTAAGGTAGGAGGATCGCTTGAGGCCCAGAGTTCAAGACCAGTCTGGGTAACATAACAAAAATGCCATCTCTCACTATAAATAAAAAAATTTTTTAAATTAGCTGAGTGTGGTGGCACGCACCTCTAGTCCTGGCTACTTGGGAGGCTGAGACAGGAGGATCACTTGAGCCCAGGAGTTGGAGGTTACCATGAGCTATGATTGCACTACTGCACTCCAGTATGGGTGATAGAGTGAGACCCCCATCTCTAAAACAAATAAAATAAAAAGTAAAAACAATTCAAATGCCCATCAACTGATGAATGGCTGATCAAAATGTGGCATATCTATAAAAATGGAATAGTATTCAACCATAAAAAGGAATAAAGTACTGATACATACTACAACATGAATGAAACTGGAAAAGATTATGCTAAGAGAAAGAAGCCAGTCACAAAAGGCCATTTATTATATGATTCCATTTATATGTGATATCCAGAATAGGCAAATACATGGAAACATAAAGTACATCAGTGATTGTCAGGAGCTGAGGGCAAAAAGAGATAGGGATTGACTGCTAATGGGTATGGGGTTTCTTTTGGGGGTGATGAAAATGTCTTGAAATTAGAACAGTGTGTGATAACTGCACCGCTCTATGAATTAACTGAAAACCACTTAATTTTTTTTGAGCACCCCTCCCTTCCTGAATTGTACACTTTAAAAGGGTGAATTTTCTGATACATGAACTAGGCTCTTTAAAAAAAAAAAAAAAAAAAAGGAAGAATTAATCTTTTGGTTGTTTTCTTTCTTTCTTTTTATTTTTGAAATAGGGTCTTGCTCTGCTGTCCAGGCTAGAGTACAGTGGTGTACTTCATAGTTCACTGCAACCTCAAACTCCTGGGCTCAAGCGATCCTCCTGCTTTAGCCTCCCGAGTAGCTGGGACTACAGGAACACACCAGCATGCCTGGCTAATTTTTAAAATTTTTTGTAGAAATGGGGTCTTGCTATGTTGCTCAGGCTGCTCCCGAACTCCTGGCCTCAAGTGATCCTCCCGCCTCAGTCTCCCAAAGTGCTGAGATTACAGGCATGAGCCACTGTGCCCGGCCAAGAATTAATAGTTTATAATAGAGAAAAACTCTTTCAAAACACGCAATCCATGGAAACAGAATTATTCAAGGGAATATTTAACAGGGTTAACTACTGCAATAAAAGTGAAACTTATAAAAAATTACTTTTTCCATCCAAATTGCAAATTACACTTTTACTCTGCATGTTTATAAATCAAAAGCAATAATATTATAATGTACTGCCCATAAATGAGGATGCCATTAGTTAATTTGCACGTTCTCATCACAATTATTTACTGTATAGTTTCCATTATCTATATAAGGAGACCCGGACTATTTTTGTCCACCATAATTTCTGTACTTCATTTACTTTAATAAAGACCTGTCCCCATAAAAAGATGTAAAACAAATGTTAATAGAAGAAATCCATGAAGAAACACATTTTCAAAGGACAACAAAGATATTAAACAGTATCTGATGAAATGTTAGTTACTGGAAATACTTGCTATATTATGGCATAGTTATTTGTCCATTAAAAATATCCATTTACATTTTCTAATCAGTATATATAAAACCAAATTTTATCAATCTCTCCAAGTTTGGAATTTTAATATACTCCAGGGCCAACTAAATTTTATTGAAAAATTAATTCTAATATAGTACAAAACCTTAAATGAATTCATAGCCATCATTACAGTTCTAATTGCATGCTTCATCTGAAGACTGGAGAAGATTGTGCTAAATTATATGGAACGAACTAGTCTTCACTGTTTAGGCTATCTATTAACTGCCAGTCAAACTAATAACAGCAATCTTTTCCCTAATTTTCCTGGTGCAGCTGTTTATAGAATATCCTGGGCGTATTCATTTCAATAGATACATAATAATGCAGACATCCACAAGTGAAAGCTGTATTTTTTTTTTGTTTTCAAATTTTCCTATAGACTGTAATGTTTTTTTCTACCTTGCATATTTCAACCACTTTATACAACTGCTTTAAATAATCAGTAAATAAATTTAATTGCTATATTGTGGTTTTAAATTTAAAATCTACACTCGGAAGCTTAAGTTCCACGAAAACCATCTAAAAAAATTTTAAAAGAAAGAATAAAGCCCCCCAAACAAAAATACTTTCTTTTTTTTAAAGTACAAAATAAGAAAGCTCCAGCAGAGATTGGTCACGTCTTTACTTGTGGTTCACCAGGGAATGCTTATGTCATTTATACTTACTTTTTTTATAATGATCCTTGAAAATTAACCTAAATACAGTCATGCATCATTTAACAACGAGAATACACTCTAAGAAATGTGTCATTAGGCAATTTCCTCATTGTGCAAACATCATGTACAGTACTTACACAGACCTAGACAGTATATGCTACTATACACCTAGGTTATGGTGTAGCCTATTGCTCCTAGGCTACAAACCTATACAGCATGTTATTGTATGGAACACAATGTAAGTGTCTGCATATCTAAACACAGAAAAAGTACAGTAAAAAATACAGTATAAAAGATAAAAAATGGTACACTTGTATAGGGTGCTTACCATGAATGGAGCATGCAGGACTGGAGGTTGCTTTGCATGAGTCAGTGAGCGAATGAAGGCCTAGAACATTACTGTATACTACTGTAGACTTTCTAAACACTATACCCTTAGGCTACACTAAACTTCAAAAAATTTTTTTTCTATAATAAATTAACTTAGTTCACTGTAACTTTGTTACTTTATAAACTTAATTTTTAAAAACTTTTTAACTCTTTTGTATTAGCACTTAGCTTAAAATATAAACACACTGTACAGCTGTACAAAAATATTTTCTTTCTTTATATCCTTATTCTATCAGCTTTTTTCTGTTTTAAAATTTTTTTTTTTTTACTTTTTAAATTTGTTTTAAAAAAACTAAGACATGAACACACACATTAGCCTAGGCCTACACAGGGTCAAGAACATCGAGATGTCACCAGGTGACAAGAATTTTTCAGCTCATTTATAACCTCATGGGATCACCCATTGTTGACTGAAACATCATTATGCAGCATGTGACTATATTTACCTTTACTAAGTACATGACTCAGGCACTTCAATCAGTCAATGCAGAAGATACACAGAAAAATTTATTGTTTTGTAATACTATATGCCAACAATTTTGGCTTTTAAGACATTAATTTTAAAAACCTAAACACTAATCTACATCAGTGGTTTCCAGTAATTTGGATTTCAAGGAATATAAAAATAAAAAATAATTAAGGAGATTCCCAATTTGCCAATAAAGGACACTATTTTATAAAAGAAAAGACATTAGAAAGATAGGAAGGACACAAATCCAGAATAAAGGGCATCCTTTAAATTGATAAATTTAACATTAGGAAAGCATTATGTTTTTCTTTTTTTTCCCATTTTGACACACACTAGTGAAAAAATTGACACAAACTAAAAATGGAAAGCCACTAATTTATATTCCATAAGCCTAAAAATATTGGTTAGGTCACCTTTGGGACCATATAAATTCAATGAACCTTGAAAATCAGCAACTTACAGTTCCTGCCTAAGCCTTCTTATCTTGGCTTTAGCATCTGCCAGCTCCACTGACAGATGTTGTCGACTTTCTGTTCGCTTCATGCCTGGGGAACCACAGGGTGACTGTGCGGATGAAGAGGCATGGGGTAGAAAATGAAGACCATCCCGCTCTTCAGAGAGCTCTATGATAGTCTAAGAAATTATAGAAATAAACACAGACTCAATTTTAGTACTCTACATATCAGCAAAATAAACACATCAATACTATTCACTAAGTCTAAGTATTATACTACAATATCAAAAAAATTCACTGGTCAAAAACATTTTAACTTTGTCATATTTAGCTGCCATTTTTAAAAGTTTCATTCAATAGTCGTGCATGAACTATTTAGTATGTAACACTAGAACAAGGCTTAATTCTTTTTTCCTCTCCTAGTTTTTTAACAAAAGAAATCAATTTTATTTTATTAGTAACTAGATTAGATAGCAAATGTTAGAAAGACAAAAGATTTGTTGACAAAGGAAGGAAATTAACCCAAGAGTGATTTGTTTAGAACTGTGTTGTCCAATATGATAGCCAGTAGCACAGGTGGCTATTTAATTTAAAAAATTTTTAAAGCTAAAAGTCAGGCTGGGCGCGGTGGCTCACGCCTGTAATCCTAGCACTCTGGGAGGCTGAGGCGGGCAGATCATTTGAGCTCAGGAGTTCGAGATCAGCCTGAGCAAGAGCGAGACCCCGTCTCTACTAAAAAAATAGAAAGAAATTAGCTGGACAACTAAAAATATATATAGAGAGAGAAAATAAATTAGCCGGGCATGGTGGCGCATGCCTGTAGTCCCAGCTACTCGGGAGGCTGAGGCAGAGGGATCGTTTGAGCCCAGGAGTCTGAGGTTGCTGTGAGCTAGGCTGACGCCACGGCACTCTACCCCGGGCAACAAAGCGAGACTCTGTCTCAAAAAAAAAAAAAAAAAAAAAAAAAAGGCTAAAAGTCAGTTCCTTAGTCACACTAGCCATATTTTAAGTACACAACAGCTTTATGTCTATATGTGGCTAATGGACAGCCCAGAAATACAAACTTGCCATCGTTGCAGACTTTGATTGCAATGCTCTAAAATTAAAAACAGGCATCTCAGAGGGACTTAACAAAACTTCAGAGGTTTAGTTCAATCTCTTTATTCTGCAGTAAGGTAACTGGGGCACAGTTATTGATTTGCCCATGATCACACAGCTAGCTAATAGCTATGCCAAGACTCCCACATCCCGTGCTCTACATCCTATGTGCTCTCTCCTACAAACTAGTTCCAATCTGTTTCTTACCTCAAAGCTTCCTTTATTCCTTCCTCTAGAGACACTCTATGGGACACAAACCTCCTCCTTTTCTAAACCTAAATTTTAAGAGCTATTTAACCCGCATGTACCTCACACAATCATATTCCTCCATTCCCCTAAAATCCCTTTTCTTTACTGGTAAATTATCTCAGGCTTTTTTTTTCAAATTTCTCAGGCAAACAGAAATTGTCTTCTGTGGCAATTTCAACTGTCCTACTACTCCAGAATGGGTACAGTTACCACATTGGGACCACGAAATCACCACCCTCGATTTATTTCTCATCATCAAGTCTTATCCACCCTCAGTGAATCATTGTGGTTTTTGTTTCTTTTTATAACCATCTACCAGAATTCATTTCTTTATCCTTGGGATACATTTCAGCACCTGCATCAAGGTCTGTCCTATCTTCCTGCCTGCAACTATCACTTTCAGATTCCAGTGTGCCTGGTGATAAACCACAGAACATGATTTCCCAGTTCCCTTTCTCTCTACACTGTGTCTCCCTATCCAGTGTATACAGACTTCTTCCTTTGTGGCATGCCTCCTTTACTATCATTACCCCACATCACCATACCTACACCTTAACCTCAACTCCTCCCCCTTTTTGCTCAAACAGATTATTTCTAGCAACTCTAGAGTTCCCACTCAGCCTGGAACTACAATTAGACCCTTAAATGTCACCCTTACTTTTAAATTTAACACTACCATGCTGTTGTCTGATGATGGCTCACTCTTTGGGGAAAGGAGGAATTAACATTTATAGAACTCCTAGCTAGGGGACTTTCTAAGATCTCATTCAATACCATAATCTGAAATAAAGGAATTATGTTTATTTGTGACATGAGGAAACTGAGGCGCATATCAATTAACTTAATCAAAGTCACACAAGCAATGATAGGGATACCAGGAATTCAAATTCAAGTTTGACTCTAACACTATGTTATCTTCCTTACCTACCATCAGTTTTCTCTGTTCCTGCTTCAAGATGATAAAGCTCTAAGAGAAAAACAAAAAGTCACACAGCCCTACTGCAGACTCTGCCATCCATTTTCAACTAATCTCTACTACCCATCTACTCTTTTACTGAAATCTTGCTGATTTCCTGGCAAATTTCCCCATGATGACTGTTGCAAATATATTCCCGTTACTCTACTTAAGCCAACTGCTAACAGCTATCATTTACTTCAAACAAATAACCTCTCCTCCAATTTGCCAAAGAAACAAAACCACCTGGGATTAACTCCTCCCTTTTTACGTTTTTTTTTTTTTTTTTTTTTGCTCCTAACCTATATTCCTTACTTAAACATTTGCAGTTTCTTTCCTCCTACTGGCTTTTTTCTCCTTGTTCTTCAAAGATATACAAGTTTCTTCTATCTAGGAAAAATAAAACCATATTCCCTCTTGCCACTTTTCGAAGTGTATTTTGTACATCTATTGACACTACCTCATCATACCTCCACCCAGCATGCTGATCCCAACTTCCCTATCTCTGTAATAGTGTTATTAATATTCACAGTAGCCCAGGCTCCACATCCTTGGGGTCAACTTTTATTTATGTTTTCTTACTGTCCCAAGTATCTTCAATGTTGCTTTCTAATATATCCTAACTCTAACAACAGTATCTGGTAGATAGCGAGTATTTAATAAATATTTGTTCCATGCACAAACAAATTAGCACTTAATTATATGCTAACTCATATTTTTTCACTTACAAATAATGCGATTTTTCTTAATAAACCAGATATAGTCTTTCTCACACCTCCTTTGTAGCTCTTGATTTCTTATCTAGTACAGTACGGTGCACAAAGAGGTGCTCAAAAACATTCAACTAAGCAATTCACAAAATGGAGAACAGAAGAAAACTACAGAAGACAGATACTACATTTGAACTCAGTAGGTGATGAAATGGAGATATCAAGAGCTTCCATATGCCAATGAAAAGAACACAAAAGAGGGAGGGAGGGAAGAAACAAACCCAGTGTAAGTGTCCAGAGGTATTTTCCATTAAGGATTATTCAAACAGTGTGACTTTTCTCTAATGGTGGTAGCTTCTTGAGCTCAAGGTTTTCCGTACATTTTCAGAATAATCTGACAGAAAATGTTATTAAAGCAGAACTCTAATTTCATAAGCCTTCCTTGATCCTTCCAACTAGAAGTTACAAGTAAATCCTCCTTCTTTAAATTCCTATAGTGTTTAGAGATATATCATTTTTGGTATTTACCACTTTAAAAATTTTACTACAGTTATTTTATTAAAATAACTTCCCTATTAGACTGTAACGATCTTTGGTTCTTTTTTGAAACACTTTGCCAGTTTGTTGCTCCCAAGTATTCTAGCATAAAATCTTCCAAAAAGTAGGTGTTTCTTAATATATATTAAGGAATGAACATAAAAAGATACATCAATGCTACGAAAAAAAATCAGATGACCTACTGGATGACCTATTAATTCTACTTATAGAAATCATTAAGGAAAGAAATTAGAGACGTACTCAACACAATCATGGATTTAGGCAAAGGTATTAAAATATAATGGTTAGGAACACAAGCAGTGGAGTTAGACAGATCTGTCAAGTTATTTAACTTTTCTGAGCTTGAGAATCTTCATTTCTAAAATGGGGTTAAACTTACAGCACAAAGTCTGCCATAAAATAAACAGTGATAATGAAGGGATCTTAAATTCATTAAAATCTGCTATTTGGCTTTCAGTAAAAGGAGAGGACTGAAGTCACTGTTCTACAGCACTAAGAATAAAAAAGTAAAGAGAAATATATTTAGACTGAAGTGAAACAATTATAACAAAATATCAATCAAAATAGAAAAAAGTTAAAGGGAAAATCTTGTTTCAATCCAACTGAATGACACAAAATCATTAGATTTATATACTATCTTTACATTTGTCTAATATCTTGTCATTATTTTAAATGACTTTTTCTAATTCATCTATTGGCAACTCAAATTGGAGGAAAAAACTTCCCCAGAGAATTGGATTTAAACCAGCTAGCAACTTGTTTCCCAAATATCTGAGACAGGAGAAAATGACCACTTTTTTATTCCTTGTTTAAAAAAACCAAATTCAATAAAACTGCTTAATCAGGCAGAATAATATATTTTAAGAGGTTTTTCAAACAATCTATATAGTATTTCATATTCCTTTAGTATTGTCAGAGTCATGTAATGACAGGTATTTTGTTCACTCCATATTAATCACTTCATTTAAATGAGATCAAACATTTTATACATGCCCATCAGTCATATAAAACCAAAGTACAGATTTTTAGAAGTAATTCCTCAGCAACTGGAGAATACCTTATTGTAATACCTTAATAACTTCCAAAATAAATAGAGAAATGTTCTAGAAAATGAAGAAAGCAGTAAAAAGACACTAAAACAAAAAGAAGACCCAGCATATGGTTCAAAAATTAGACTGAAATGGAATGATCTAAGTATCTCAGGATAAGTTTGATACATAGCAGGGATGTTTTTCAATTTACCCTTTCCTGTCTTTGGTCTCACTGCTCTCACTTTTTAAAAAAAAAATTGTTGCTCTAAAAATGTTTGTTTACTTTTTTAAGAGACAGAGTCTTGCTTGGATACCTAGACTGGAGAGCAGTGGTGTGATTATAGCTCACTGCAGCCTCAAACTCCTAGGCTCAAGAGATCCTCCTGCCTCAGCCTCCTGACTAGCTAGGGACTACAGGTGCACACCACTGAGCCCAGCTAAATTTTTTTTTTTTTTTTTTTTTTGGTAGAGACAAGGGTCTCACTATGTTGCTTAGGCTGGTCTCAAAATTCTGGCCTCCAGCAATTCTCCTGCCTTAGCCTCCCAGAGTGCTGGGATTACAGGTGTGAGCCACCGCAGACACCCTTATTTATTTCTTATATTTTCTTCTCTTTTAATGCCTGAAGAAAAATTGAAAATTCTCATCAGAACTGAATATCCTCTTTAGAGACGTGAAAGCTTTGTTCAGAAAAAAAAATCTTTAGGAATTTTCTCTATGTAGTCTTTCATTGGTCTCAAGAGTAATCATACAAATTCTCCATAAATGAGCTCAAAACTGTCTCGCACATGTAAATGGAACAAATGATAAAAGTTATATGTTCTCCTGAATGTCAGAGTACTTTGCTCTGCTATTAAGAAAATATTACTCACCACCACATGCACTAAAGTCTAGACTTCTCTAAAATTATAAATTGCTTTTAGAGAGTGCAGACAGAAAATTTGGTGCAATGTTACTCTCTTTAAAAAGCAAAGTTCTGTCTTAAAGGAACTTTTAATAATTCTTTTTAAAATCACACTTCATCATACTAACTACAAAAATTTGAGATCTTTTGTGAGGCATTTTATTCAGAACACCTGTTATTCTCTTTTTACTAATACTTATTTTTCCAACTTCAAAATGTGGCAGTAAAACTAAGAAATTAACCTTAAGCAAATTCTTATGCTTCAAGGCAATGATTTTTCCACTTACATCAACCATATTTTCAGTTTCACACTTCTGTATTGTTGCCAGAGAAGGGGCGGTGACTTAAAAAACACACAGAAGCAAAATCAGAATACTGCTAATTTAAAATGAAAGGAGAAAAGAAAACTTAATTGCAATTCATTTACTAGCAATTTAGGGTTCCTGTACATCCTTCTGGTTCAAGTGTGTTCCACAACAAAAAAGACACAGTACCTTATTACCTGTACCTAAGAAACAGAGTGTCAATTCTGAAAAACTTCTAAGGCTATTTTCTTTTTTGGAAAGCAAATTTTCACAATATACTGAAAGAAATTTACAAACCTCTGAATGTTCATCTCTCTCATCTATAAGTCTTTTTAGATGTAATGCCATATTTTTCAAGAGCGGTTCTATGTCCTCCTGAGACATATCAGTCACTTCCATCCACTGCAGATCAAACACATTTTCCTGATTATGGGTTACCTTTAGAAAAGCAACAAAAAAGAAAAAAAAAAAAAGGCTAATATTGAAAAATCTATTTCATTATAGTACAATATTAGCTAAAATATTATATAACTCATACAATAAAAATATAAAAAGCCAATATATCAAAAGAATAATATTTGAAATTAATGATGAAAACATTACAACTAAAAATTATTTTTAAATATAATCTTTAAATGAATTTAAAATTATTAAAAATTATTTTTAAATATAATCTTTAAATGAATTTAACATTCATTTTCTAGTCAACAACAATAAAAAAATTAATTCAAGGCATTCCTAAGGGAAAATAATACTGATATATCTGACAACTTTTTTAACAAAATCAATTGAACTTTTCTTTAGGTAAGACTTTTTTTTTTTTTTTTTTTGAGACAGAGTCTCACTGTGTTGCCCGGGCTAGAGTGCCATGGCGTCATCCTAGCTCACAGCAACCTCAAACTCCTGGGCTCAAGCAATCCTTCTGCCTCAACCTCCCAAGTAGCTGGGACTACAGGCATGCGCCACCATGCCCGGCTAATTTTTTCTATATATTTTTAGTTGTCCGATTAATTTCTTTCTATTTTTAGTAGAGACGGGGTCTCACTCTTGCTCAGGCTGATTTCGAACTCCTGAGCTCAAACAATCCGCCCGCCTTGGCCTCCCAGAGTGCTAGGCGTGAGCCACCGAGCCTGGCCTTTAGGTAAGACTTTAAATTCATTTTACTTGAATTCAAAAGCAAGAGGTTTTTAATCTTGTAGTATATATGTTACTGCACTTTTATATTTGTTATAGCTAAGTCTTTATAGATTCTGAAGATCACACTGTTGTGAACCTTAGGAGAAAGGATTCCCATTATAAAGATATTTACAAGAATGGAAAAGTTATATAAGTGAATATTTATTGCTTATTTTCTATATCTCACTGTGATTTTGATATGTTGCTTTAACTTTTACAACAAACAGCAAAAATTAACTTTCAAGGATGGTGGCAAATTCAGTAACTTGGAATACTTAGCATTTATTCAAAATGAAATAAAACCACATAGCTAGCACAAACAAACATGTATAAAGGGAGACTACCAATAAAACTATATTTTGTGAAGTACTAATATGCTTACTGTTGACGATTATGTTACAAGAAATCTGGGCTCTATGAATGTTAACTAAGCGAAAAGATGATCTGTGGAACACAAAGTCATCTAAATAAAGAATATTTTAAGTACTATAAATTTTCACTATTTAAAAATTTTCTCCTTTCCCTTTTCTTATCAACATGTAAAATTTAATATATTGTAATTCTAAAAAGTCTTTGAGACTAAAAGCCCAAGGATAGATAGATGCAGAAATAGCAGCTTTTAAAGTCAATCTTAACAAATAAATTTTATTAACTTCAATTATTTGACACTGCACCATATACCCTAGATTTAAGTTTTATATGATTGCTACAAGTCATTAATGTGTTTATAATTCAAGTAATATCTTCAATAAAAATTATGCTATGTCCATTCATTCAAAAGAAAATCACTAGAATGATTAAGCTTATCATCTTCCCTCACTGACGTTTTAAATTACAAGCAGCGTTCCACTTTCGGCTATTTCCTTTCACTAAACTATTCATTCTGTCTGTCTAACAAAGACATATATACTTCATTCCTCATATAACACTTTCTGCCTATGTCCCTATAGATAAAGGCAACAGTACATTTGCAGTTAGCACTGTGCCACGTATAAGATGATTCATTTAAAGAACTATCTCTAAAGAGAAGACAATTTGTATAAAAGCAGGGTGCATTTATATTTCATCTTGATTTGTTTTTGCTTATAACCTTATGACTTAAAGTATTTTTGGAGATATACAAATAAACATACCACAGTTTCATAAACAGTACATAAAAATTGTATACAGGTCATTACCTCTTGAATATGTGCGGCAACTGCTGCTTTTGTATCAAAATCTAAACCTTGAATTCTTTCAATAAATTCTTCTTTTTTCTGACACTAAAATAAATGAATAAAATAAGTATTCATACTATGTAGGGTACAGTCCTTAATATGTTACATATAACTAAACTTCTTCAGGCTTGCCTATGTTTTGAACAGTACAGTAAGGGTTTTGTTTTGCATTTAAATTGTCCAATATGCTTACCTAATAAACAAATAGCAATTTAGAAATATATATTTTAAAAAGCAAAGCAATGAAAATCTATACTATTTTTATGCTGGAAAGTTCTAAAGTGGGAAACCATTACACAACCCATGTGAGGTCAGTACAATATTATTATGCTAACTTTACAAACAGAGAAGTAAAGAATCAAGAACTTGTTTCAGGGAGGATAAGTTACTTGCCAAAAAACACAGTGAGTCAGTGGCAGAATTCGGAATACAGCCAAAATGCTCAGTCAGTCCCTGGCTATCACCAAACAACACAGCCTTTCTTCTTGGAAAAAAAATTTTTAAGCAATTTTTATTTCAAGCTTACAATTCATTCTCACATCTTCATCTCATCAATCCTAATAAAAGAAACCCACTTTTGTAGCCCGGTTCAACGTTTATAGGGTAATACAATAAATATCTGACTTGTTCCTAGCAGAACAAAAATTTACCAGGGGCAAAATTTAAGAAGGTATATACAAGTACACATGTAACCAAATAGAATAAAGGCAGCAATTCTTTATTGTGTAACTTTTTTAAAAGCTTTATATAAATTAAAATTATTAAAATGCAAACCTAATCTTTTTTCCTTCCAGATCAACAGTTTAACATGCATCTTAATCTCTGCCTCTATCTGCATCTTGTACGTTGCAATCCAAATGCTAGTATAACTGTATTCTTGTAGCTACTAAATGAGAAGTGCATACAAAATAGAAAGCACTGCCTTGTCTAACTTAGATCCATCTCCTGGGCCAATTACTGAAATACTAGTGAAGACAATATATTCACAAAAAGAAAAACTGGTTCTTGGCTGATTTATACTCTACATATTTATCTTATCAAATTGTAACACTCTATTGCTATTGCCATATAATTTAACTAAGCACACTACCATCAGTGCAGAAAGTTCTATGTCTTATAAAAAACAAAACTATTATGATGATATGGTTAAAACTAAATTACCAGGAATGTACACTTCCTAGTTGTGATTACAAAGTCAGAGTTTTGGGTGGATGGGATAAAAATTAGTGGGTTTAAAAATAAAAATTTGTCTAGCAAACAGTATTTGACAGGCCTTGTGAGAACATGAAGAATTACTTTTAATTGTACATTTGTAGCATACATAAAATAACTGACTTTTCGGGTATAGTAACCTCAATTTTTTAATGCTTTTAAAATTGTTGACCTATACATAGTTTCTGAGCCAATCAGAATATAAAATGGCAGTTATTATAAAAGGTAATGACTATGACTCACCAAAGAGTCCCCCCATTTAACTGCCATATCTTTCTCTGCCTTCAGTTTAAACTAAACAGATAATATTTCCCTCTTCTAAGCCCCAGAGCCACTGTTTCTTTATTTATAACTACATTTAGGAGCTCACCCATTAGCACAGTCTCAATATAAATCAATGAGAATTTTTCCTTTACCCTTAAAATACACAGAGTTTCTATTAAATCTCATCTTATTTTAAACTCTAAGAGTTTTAAGAATTCTGAAAATGTTTTATAAATAGGCTTTCTTAAAGAACGAAGAATGAATTTCACAGGATCTTAGAGGACAGAAAAGAAAAAGACTGTCAAGATGAAAAACACAGAAAAAGATTCGAACTCTAAAGTTGAATAATCAGAACAAATGTTCTATATCAGCACTGGATAATACAGTAATCACTAGCTACATGTGGCTCCTGAGTACTTGAAATGCAGCTAGTGCAACCAAGAAACTGAAATTTTAATTTTATTTAATTGTAATTAACTTTAATTCAAATAGCCACAGATGGCCAGGGGCTATTGCATTAAACAACCTAGCTCCAGAGCATGAGAAAGAGTTTAAGAGTTTAAGCTCTTAATACATTATTCCTCAAATTCCTCATATTTTCACCTAGTACTTTCAGTGCTCTCTCATCTTGAAAAAAGAAGATAGGCTTCTGTGGAAAAACTATATTATAAAGGAAAGGGCACCCAGAATAAGCTATTGAACAAAAAAATAATAAAACAAGAAACACCTTATAGCAGTTTAATTAAGAAAAATAATCACATCATAGTTCTTAACAAATCAAAGTTCTACCAAAGACCAAAATAAGCCACATAGAAGAAATAAAAATAGAAAAATTAAAATTCCCTCTTTAAAAGATGATTATTATCCAAAAAACCAGAAAATAACAAATGTTGGTGCAAACTAGATATGGAAAAACTGAAACCTTTGTGTATTGTTGATGAGACTGTAAAATGCTACAGCCACTATGGAAAACAGTATGGCAATTACTAAAAAAATTAAAAATACAATTATCATACATGGTCCAGCAATTCCACTTCTGAGTAGATGCCCAAAAGAATTGAAAGCAGGTACTCGAACAGATTATTTGTAAACAAAATGTGGTATATATACACAATGGAATATTATTCAGCCTTAATAAGGAAGGAAATTCTGACACGCTATATAGCATGGATGAACCTTGAAGACATGCTAAGTGAAATATGCCAATCAAAAAGGACAAATATACTGCACAATTCCATTTATTAATAATATGAGGTACCTAGTGTAATCAAATTCACAGAGGCAGAAAGTAATATGGTGGTTGCCAAGGGCCAGTGGCAAAGCAGATGGGGATTTATTGTTTAATGGGAACAGAGTTTTAGTTTTAAAAGATAAGAAAAGTTCTGGAGATGGAAGGCAGTAACAGTTATGCAACAATGTGAATGCAAAACGATGTGAATACCACTGAACTGTATACTTAAAAATGGTAAAATTCATATTATGCGTATTTTACAATTTAAAAATAAAATTTTAAAATCAAAACAATATCTGTATTAGCAAAAGAAATTCCCTATTGTTTTTTAAATTTTTTAAGAGATGAGGTTCTCACTATGTTGCCCAGGTTGTTCTTGAACTCTTGACCTCAAGTGATCCTCCTGCCTCAGCCTCTGGAATAGCTGGTACTACAGGCACAAGTCACCGTGCCCACCCTCTCTTTAACTTAAGCAACACTACTATTTTTATACAGTCTCAGAAAAAGAAATGTCTCAGCTAGAAATTGTTTTACTTCCTAAGAAAGTAATACGATAATTAAAGTTCTAAAACGCTAACCTTTAAGATGCTTTACGGATCACTGATAGGTAAACAATAGACTGTAGCCCTCAAACTGACCAAGTTCAAAACTGGTTTTCAGAGTCAAATACTAACATTAGAATAGCTTCTGAGTGTACAAATAAAGGTCAAAATTGTAATTCCAACCGCACTTGACACTCAGTTACTTTAAACACTACCCAACCTGGCCAAAGTCCAAAATAAGTAATATTTCTGGATACTAAATAGCCAGCACTGACATAAAACCTAAATTCTGCTGAAAAAGGGTGAATTTTACATGGTCTTAGAACAAAGAAATTTCCAAACAACAAACACTGCAAAAATTTTTCCTTCTGTTCTGAATGACTTTGCTTGGGAATCTCACAACTATCTCAGGGCTATGATGAAGAGCCATACATCCGTGAAAATTCTAGCTGATGCTTAGCACTGGTTTGGGAGACTTGTGTTATCCACTGAAAAAGACTCTAGAAGAACCTGACTGGGTTGCCCAGCCAATAATAAAAATGCCCAAATCCTGGCCTTGGACGTTTTTCTTCATATTCAAAGTTATTTCTATCGCCTTTATTTATGTATGATCAAGGATTAAAGTCTTAATTCTAATTTATTCTGTGAGGTAAAATCTTCAGATAGCAGTTAACTTTACTGTTTTAGAATGCTGCTTCCTCTTAAGAATTTCGTAATTTTTTCTTCAAAAGAAGAAAAATTTTTTCCATTTCCTAATGCTTGCTTTTCTAAAATTTCTTTTTATGAACGTATCTTTTGTAACCTGTGGCACCCTGAATTACTGAACAGTAATTTCATATCAGCAACCTTTATCTTGCTATTTCTACCTACAATTATAACAGATAAAATTGACCCAGATATGGGAAAACATATTTATGCCACTTTTATATTATACTAGAATTTTAACCTGTTCAACTACTAAATGAACAAATATTCTGTAAGAGAGGACATTCTAGAAAGTGTTCCAACAGTATCTGTTGGCTGAAGTTTTATGTTAATAATTGTTGTGATGAAATTAAGAACTCCTAGAATTGATGATACACCTTGGTTTCTTGTCCTGAAGCACATTTTGGCTCTTCAGTATTAATAAAGATTTCTAATTGTTTATATAGTCACAGCTGAAGGCCAACAGGAGATTTTGATTGTTATGCATATGATTTATTACCACTAGTGGCTCCAAAATGCACACAAGATCAATTCTAAACTTTATCTTCAAGTAGCAAATCCAGTCCTTCATAGCAAATCCAATCCATGGAAACTCTCCAGTCTAAACTCTTTTGCCATTCTGCCCCACGTATGTTATTAATACATTCCAGTTATACCTGATGTTCCATGAGTACGGTATTTTCTCAACATCTTTGCTCTGACTTCAAATATTACCACATCAGAGGCCTTCTCTAACAGACTTAAGAAAATACTAATAATTCTATTCACATCAATGTGTCTTGCATTACGGTAATTATCACCTTGTACTGTTACTGTTTGGGCTGCCTCTAAAATTTAAATTCCTTGAGCTTTGTATCTTTTTTCTAAAATCCGAACTAAAAAATACTGTTTTAAAAGTATTGATGACCTTATTTTTTTTTTAATGCTTATGACATAACAGGTGCTATAATGAAGGAGTATATAGTAATCTATAATACTACATTTGGAGGATGTCCAGGATCCAAATCTGGTCCTCCAAATCCAAATCCATCTATTAACATACAGGTGCTATACTACTTTGGATCCTGGACATCCTCCAAATATAGTATAAATATTATAGCTTATTCTTCACTGGCTCTAGCCACAGTTTCCTAAAGTCATTCTCTCACATTAATAATATATTTTGTTTATTGACTCTCTGAACTATTCTCTAGTTAAAATAAATGATAGTTAATGAACTCAACTATTCTCTGCCCTATTCTCTCTAAACATCTCAAAACCATCTTTATTTTCCAGCTTACTTTATAATGTTATACCCATGTATATTTATGTAATTATCTTCTTACATAATTTTCCCATTCTGTACCTTCTCTTATACCTTAGTCTACCCAAACATTTTCCCTCCCTTTTCTAATAACCATTTGAAATATCTACCTTACAAACCTTTTCCAGATTATATGAATCTAAAGTACAGGTAAATACAAGCTAATATATTTATAGGAAAAATTAAGAATATTTAACATGATAGAAAAACCTTATTTTAATTACATGCCAAAATTATAAATATTAATATAACTATTTTAGAAAGTAGGCTCCTTACAAGGCCAGGACTATTTATACGTCATTTTGCTTTATGCAGCATCTAGTTCTGTGCATCAATAAGAAGGAATTTATACATCTGATGATATGTTAGTTGATTTCTGAGCAATGCTTCATTAAATAGTTTTAGGAAAAATTTTATGGTGGTTGATGCCTATAATCCCATGGCTTTGTGAGGCAGGCAGAACGCTTGAGGACAGGAGTTCAAGACCAGTCTGGGCAACATAGTGAGACCCCATCTCTACAAAAAATTTAAAACTTAGCCATGTGTGGTGAGATGAGCCTATAGTCCTAGCCACTCGGGAGGCGGAGGCTGAGGCTGAGGCGGGAGGACCACTTGAGCTCAGGAGTTCAAGGCTGCAGTGAACTAAGATAGAGACACCATACTCTAGCCTGGGTGACAAAGGGAGACACCCTGTCTCTTAAAAAAAAAAAAAAAAAATGTCCGCTTCATAGCTCTGCTTTATTTCACTAGTAAAGTAAAATGTTGTAAGTTGTTTTAAAACATGAACAAGAGTCATCCAAGTATAAAATATTCTTGTTACATTTCTTTAGGAAACACCTATTGGCAGAACAAGAAAAGGAGAGGTTGGTTATCCTATTAAAGCTTTAGTTAGAAAAAAGAACATCATTTCATGACATCCTTTTTATTTTCTAGCATCTGGGAATACTATCATGTGAGTTATAGAAAATAGGTGGGGAGGCTGGGCACAGTGGTTCACGCCTGTAATCCTAGCACTGTGGGAGGCCGAGGCAGGAGGGCTGCTTGAGCTCAGGAGTTTGAGATCAGCCTGAGCAGGAGCGAGACCCCTTCTCTACTAAATACAGAAAAATTAGCTGGGCATTGTGGCGCAGGCCTACAGTCCCAGCTACTCGGGAGGCTGAGGCAAGAGGATTCCTCCAGCCCAGGAGTTTGAGATTGCAGTGAGCTACAATGATGCCACTGCACTCTACCCAGGGCGACAGATCAAGACTCTGTCTCCAAAAAAAAAAAAAAAAAAAAATTTAAAAAAAGAAAAGAAAGAAAATAGGTGGGGATAAGTGGCTCAGATTTTTTAGTCTTTTTTATTCCTCTTACAGATAATATTAAATAATGATGGGTTCTTTAACATCTTGAGGCTTTTCCCTAAACTGCTCATTAAAAACAGGTCCTTGGTTCTGCTCCATTCCCACTGTCAATAACTGTAACCAGCAATAACAACTAAGAAATAACCAGCAGTAACAACCAAATTTATACTGTCACTACATTATCTAAATATGCATAACACTCACCAACAAAGGGTATTTTTAAAAGCAAATACAGTACATAAAGTCTGTAAATAATTAAGGATCTGTTTCTAACTCAGGATCTGATAACCAAATTAGAAGAGCAATCACTATAAACACCATATTTAACTTAATATTTAATCAACTGTGAAGTAAACACCTGCACATTACACAGCATGAAACATTAATGACATACTTTGTTTAAGAATATAGCTCCCAAGCAGTCAGCTCTAAAAGCCAACACTCTCTGGGATATATAATTTCTGATATACATACATAAAAAATTACCAGTAGTCACATTATTTATTTGTTCACAAACAATCTTTCACAAAGAAGAAAGTTGAAAGCAGCATTGTAATTGCTCATTGGAACAATGGCTGATTAAACGAAAAATCAACACAGTATAGTAAGTTTTGAAGTCAAACCATAGTTGAAGTTGGTCCGAAGGTAGTGAGTTATCTCAACTGATTGCTCACAGTTACAGATGGAAATCCTTGCCCTGCTCTTTCCTCCCTTCTCACTACTGCACTTGACTGGTCTTAAAAAATAAAAAATAAAAATAAAAAAACCAGAGTCCAATCTCAGTTCTTTGCTCTAGTAGCAATATGACCTAAATTTAGAGTGACCATCCTGGTTTGCCTGGGACTATCCCAGTTGATACATACAGTTCCACTATAATTATTAACAGCACCTTCTTTGACTTTCCCAAGTCCCTAATTTGGAAAATAACTTAACTATCACCCTATCTGAACACCAATCTCCTTACCTGAGAAAAGATAATTATGAGAAAACCTACATAAGGTATAAAATCTGACACAAAGTAAGCATTTAATAAATCATAGCTTCTATTAATTATAGTCATTGATCAAAGAGCAATATAATAATAACCCAGACTCCTAAAACGTTTCTCATAAATTCTATCTCACCCCTCGTTTTTTTCAGAGACAGAGTCTCACTCTGTCGCCCAGGCTGGAGTATAGTGGCATGATCATAGCTCACTATAACCCTGAACTCCTGGGCTCAAGCAATCCTCCTGCCTCAACATCCCAAGTAGCTAGGACTACTACAAGTGCATACCAACACGCTGGCTAATTTTTAAAAATTTTTTGTAGAGACGGGCTTGCTATGTTGTCTATGTTGCTGTGTTGGCCAGGCTGGTCTTGAACTCCTGCCTCAAGCGATTCCCTGCCTCGACCTGCCAAAGTGCTGGGATTATAGGTGTGAACCACCACACACAGCCCGGCCTCTTTTTTTTTTTTTTTTTAATTTCACAATATTAAGGGAGTACAAATGTTTTAGGTTACGCGAATTGTTTTTGTAATGTTTGAGGGCTGCTATAGGTGTGCCTGTCACCCAAATAGTGTTGATAGTACCGTTAGGTTGGTTTCTTCCCCTCCCTCCCCCAGCCCCGTTTCTTTCCACTGAGTTTTACTTCACTCTGTGCACTTGCATGCTCATCGGTTAGTTCCTATTTAATAGTGAGTACGTGTGGTGCTTGTTTTTCCATTCTTGCGATACTTCACTTAGGAGAATGGTCTCCAGTTCCATCCAGACTGTTGCAAAGGTACTAATTCATCTTTTTTTATGTCTGACTACTACTCCATGATGTACGTATAACATTAAAAAGGAGCACCAAAAAAACCCTTGGTGTTAATCCCCCTTCCCTTCTCCTAAAACATAACACATGCAAACATAAATCATAAGGATATTTTGGGAGGAGTTTTTAAGGGTACCCCTGAGGAAACGTGAAAAACTTGGGGTCATTAGAAGCTTCAGAGTAAGAATAATTAAAAATTAGAAATGACACAACTATAATATATCCAAATTTTGCAATAGAAAGGGTAATCTCAAGGTAATCTTCAAGATAATCTCCTTAGGAGGTTACATAGTTATTTAAAATTTTCTAACAGAAGTTTCAAAACCAATGGTCTATCCTTAAGTCTTTCAGAACTAAAATCCGAAAAAAAACATAAAGAGGTTGTTAAAATGAAAATATGAAGAAATATTTTAACTTACTTGAACTGCACAACCCAGTAAAAGTAAAAGCAGCTTTTTAACTTCTTCTGTGCCTTGTTCTGAAATAAAAACAATTACTAAGTACAACTTTTTATTCTATTTCAATTCTTTTTCTTATATTGGAAATCACTTCTGGAGGTAATGTTCACAATAATTTGATGTAGTCTATAAGCAAATACAGTGGAGAATTTTAAAAAGCAGCTGTGTGTGTGCAACGTGGTAACAGAAGAAGAACTGGGCAAGGACTGCAATTTTGAAGGGCTGCAGGATAGATAAATAGGCTTCAAGGCTCTGTGCAATAAGAATGCTAACTATGAATCCATTCCTTTTCCATAAATGCTTATACTACAGCAGCCTATCAAATCAAGAACCTACCAAATTATGCTGATACAGGGGCATGCCACAAAGGCAGCCAAAATGGCTCCTAATAAGTCTGGCTCCTCTTAGGCCTATTAGTGTTTTCTTACTGAAACACAGAGCTTATGATTCCTCTACCTATAAAATTTAAATGGTTTTCCACTGTGTAAGTTCATAAGGATCAGAATCTTAAATGTGTTAAAGTAAGGTTGTTAAATGTACATAACAAGCTAGATAGAAGTTAATGATCTGTAACAGAACTGAAGAGAATATTCCCTACCAGTATTCAATTAAGATTTTCTTAAAATATTCAGCTGGCAAAAAAAAAAAAAAAAAAAATTACTTCTTTGGGCCAGATTTTCACCATCAGGCAAGCCTATCTATGATAAAGTCCAATCTTTTCAGACATTTCCTCCTAGAAACAACCTACTTTCTAGCTATACTGAGCCACGTTAATCACCATTCTTCCCAAATATACATATACACTCCTCTGACTTCACTTCTGCTATTCCCTATGCCTGTCTTGCTTCTCCTATCTCCTCATTCCCTAGAGAACTACTTACTAATCATGATCCTAGGCACAGCTCTAACATCTCTGTGTAGTCTTCCCTGATCCAAGCACCAAACTTCACTAATATGCTAATTTTAAGAATAACTGCTCAATATTTTATATGGCTTAACATTTTGTACATCTGTTTCATACTAATTATTACTAATTACTAATTTCCTAGTAATCTGTATATCTCTTACCAAACCACAAGATCCTCCAGAACATGGACCATTTCTTTATATTCCTGGTCCCTAACTTGGTAGGTACTTACTAACTACATGTAGAATTGAAAATAATTCCATACTCCATGCAAAATTTTTTTCATTTTTTTTATTTGTATAATCAAACATCTCAGGGTATCTCTAAAGACTATCAAAACTCCTAATTCACCCATTTTAATTATTAGCTTCCTTTATAAAAATAGTTGCTTGATTTTAGTTTTGATTTTGGTTTTATTTTTGTTTTGACTGAGGAGTTGTGAGGGTTGGAGAAAATATACTTAATTTGGTTAACATGTGGCCTGTAAGGATAAGTTCATCGTTGAAACTATTAGGTAGCTGCTAATTTCCCCAATTGTTTAAAAATTAAAATTCTGAAATATTACACTTAAAATCCAATAAAGGGCAGAAAATTTTGAAGAAAATAATTTATGATCAGAAGTAGTTTAGCATAAATTAAAACATATCAGTCAAAGCTAAGATTCAAACAACTCTGGCAATGGCAGATAGTAGGTATATAAATAGAAACCTGAAAATTATTTCAAAATCGTTTTTTTCTAAGGTTATATTTCTTCAAACTTATAACTATCATCATCTTCTTTACTTGTTTATAATGAGACACTAAAAATCATCTCAGAGAGTATCAGTTTAGTATAGTAGGAAAAACACTGGACTTAATATAAAATTTATGTGTTTTCACCCACAACTTACAAATATTTTAAGCTTGTTTTCTCTCTACAAAATGGAACATCACTTCCAACTTCTACAGAGTTGTGAAAAACCTAGTGAGTTAATGTAAACAAGCAAGTTCTTGGTAAGCACTATAGTACTGCACAAAGATAAGACATTTTATCACATTATGTTAATTTTAATACTTACCAGAGAAGGGATTTTTGCCAATGATTAAGACATTTGGCAGTGACATCATGATCAACTGCTGCAAAGTCTCCTATAAAAAGATATCCAATAGTTGTTATATGGGTAATGCTGACTAGGTAATTACTCATCGAACTATAACTTATGATTTGTACACTTTTCTGCTGGTATGGTATACTACAACTAAAAAAAATGAAAGATACATAAGGTCTTAAATCGTTTCTAACTTTAAATTAATAAATTAAATAACTAAAATAATAATGCCAGATAGATTTAAGTTAATATATCAAAAGTCTACAAAATTAAAGTATCCAACTCAATTGGTCTAACAGTTATCATCTGGAAATCTGAGGTTTTAGGTGCAAGAAAGTTTAGCAACATTCCTCAATAAAAGATTGAGCATGAGCATCTTTTTGTTCTTTTTGTTATTTCTCTGAGGGAACTAAAAATGTCAACTGTCATTAAAATTAAGAAAGTTTCCTCAACATGCATGAAGCAAAAAATAAAAATTTAAAAAAGCTAATTACTTTATTAAAAATCCTATCTTATAATCATTTCATGAAAGTGGGTTCTTTCTCACTATCATTATTTCTCCCCTGTATGTGCAACAGATGTTTAACTTCCTTTGACTTCTGTTAAACTTTAGTGACAAGAATATATGTACATGCTAACAGTACAAGATCATTCAGAAAGAACTGAATGCTTTCAAGTATTCATTTTAGGTAATACATCAAGTGCGCAACTTTTGTTTATTCCACCTTTTCCTTGAAGAAATGAAGGAACACATCATGTCTGCCATTACAACCCACTGACACTGATAATATGCAAAGGGTCTGGGATGAATTAGACTATAGCACGGATGGGTGCCATGTGATATTACTGAATCTTTCCAAGATTATAGAAATAACTATGACAGTTTCCTTACAAATTGGCTTTGACTACATGTTCAGATACAACTCATTACTGAGGAATAAGTTTTTGAAAGTATTCAACTCTTTTTGAATCCTTTATTTAACTTAATACTACAATGAGGAGGCAAATAACCATGAAAAATAACCACAAAAAGCTAACTTGTACTGCTTTTTAAAGATGTGTAATTCTGGATCCACTAAAGCATTTGCCCATGGTCAGTGGGTGGCATGACACCAAATGCTAATTAGAAATAACCTTTTATCTATAATTCCTGATAGATATATATTATAGAGTTTCAAAAAAATTTTCCTCAGCATAGTATTAGCCTTTAAAAAAAAACTCTTGCCAAAAATATGCATGCATTTAAAGTCCATACTCCATATGTGCATCATGTTAGACAAAAAGAATTAAGAATATTAAGAATATGTGTCAAAATTGCTAAAATCACTTACTCTAAGGAATGATACTGAGTTTGGGCATTTACTAAATTTTCCAGTTAAAAGAAAGTTATTTCAAGAGAGAATTGGATTCTCTCTTGAGAATCCAATATGTAACAGCTAAACAGATTTAAAGGAATAAATTTCTAATTCATTCTAATTTTTAGTTTCCTTGCCTTGAAGCAAAATTATGAGGACTATCATTGTAGATATTTAAAAGAAATCATAAATAAGAGAGATGTATTAAAAAATAACCACTGTTTTATCTCTGTCTACTTCGTGGGGACAACCTAAGTCAGAACAAAAAAACCTTTCAAATTCACCTTCTTAAAAAGCAGTTTTAAATGTTAACAGATACTCACAATTACTAGGAATAAGCTTTATCTCTCAATTTAAAAACTTCACAGATAAAAGATAAAACTCATTTGCACCATTTATTTTTGAGTAACATGAGTCGAAATTGATGGATCAACTAGAAACATCAACTTATATTTCCAAGACAATTGATTTTATTGATTTACCATGTAATATTATGTTGGTACACTGTTGTAAGCAAAACTGTCCAAATGGATAGTAATCTTCAATGTGATCCACTACCTTTTTCCTGCACCCTCTTCCTCAGCTGGTTCTCCACATTCTACCTAATCTGTTTCCCCATGCTCTCTTGTTAACTCAGTTTTCCCGTAAAGATGAAAGCAATCTCATACACACTTTCACCATATGGTAACATCAACAACCTCATGCGTTAATACAGTTTAACCTTTACACTATGATGTCTGATTATATTTGGATGATGCAAATTGCTAAACTCAAACTTACCTCCATGTCATCTAAAAACTCACTCTAGTATAGTAGATTCTAAATGCCCAGTATAGTGTACTCCAGATGAGTGGAGTCAGAACACCCCAGGCTTAAATTTCAGCTCCATAACTTACTATATGTATGCCTTTTTTGGGGGAGGGTAAGAAGTAAAAAAAAGTATAAAATTTTAAAAATAATGATGGCTATTAAACATTAGAGTTAATGGGAAAAATTTACTTTATTATTCAATATTAGGTAATAAGGCAGTTAAAAATTATACAAATCTTTAAAAAGCAAATTATTCTAAAATCTCTATTTAGTTCCCCTATGTGTTCTTCCGAGGATTCTACCTATATTTTTGTAAAAATTCCTTTTATTTCCCTTTTCCGATCTTACAAGTAATATTTAAAAATATACAAGACATAAATAAGAGCGGAGGCTCAAAAACTGACTTCTATTGTTAATGCTTTATTATATCATCCACAGACTCCCCAGACTTCACCTAGCTCTACAGATATTCATCATTAAGGTATTAAGGAAATGGAAAAAGAATATATAAATGAGCCCAAGATAAATATGACTTTATTAAGTAGGAGTAACAAATTAATTGATAGGTCAAGTGTGATCACGTATGTACATAAACTAGTAAAGACACTTCAGTTTCTTACTCACATCATAAGAAATCCATTTTAAAAATGCAGGAGAAAGAAAGAATTTTAGCAATAAAGTGAAATACGAAAAAATTTTGAGAAAATGGGGTCATTCATTCTACAAATATTATTGAGGATCTATTATCTGTCAGACATTGTTCTAGTTTAGACACTGGAAATACAGCGGTCAACAAACAATCCTTGCTCTCATTGAATTTACATTTTAGGAGGAGGAGAAAGACAATAAAATTAATGTTTTTTAGTGGTAATTGCTAAGGATAAAAATAAAGCACAAAATGAGAGAGAGTATTGGTGGACATGGAGATGAAGAGGAGATTGATATTTTTTAAAGATATGCCAAATAT
>RJWJ010020199.1:0-29356 GCA_004363605.1 Indri indri | reverse complement strand
TGAGCCAAAAAAGCAGGCACTGTACACATATGAGACCTCTCTAAACTTTTAGTCTTTCAGTAATCTTGGTTTTCTTAAATAAGACATTTTTCTTTCAAAATTCTTTTTCCCTCAATATAAAACCTATAGCCTTCTCCTTTGGGAGGCATGGTTCAGTGACCACAGAATTATTATTAAAATTAAGTATTCCCAACCTCTGTGCTAATAAAATTAGCATGCAAATAGAATGTTAATTTATTAATCATATGGAAATATATGTAAAGGAGGATAAAAATTATGAAGTAGCATTTATATGATTTATGCAGAGTGTTAACCTTTCAAATCAGTTATATTCATATCCTCATTCACGCAGTCACTAAGAAATCATTTGCTGCAGTAAACTCTCCATGCAGTTTGCACATTACATTGAAGGGCAAGACCAAGGGCTACATTATTGTAATGAGATCTCTCTTCACTGACATTAATTTTAATTAATTATAAAAGTAATACTCGTTTTCTTAGAAAGCAATCTTAGAGCATTTAAAAATGAAAAGTAGAAAGTCCTTCGACTTTCTCCCTCGGGAAGAGTCATTTTTAACATTTAATGTGTGTCTTCCAGACCATTTTTTCTAAGTGAGTGTGTACCTACACATGTATACATATAATCACGCAATGTGCAGTATTTCAAGGCTTTGCTCAAAAGCCTATATACCTCTTTCTTTGTGAATGCTGGATAAAATTCTAATTTTGTATGCTCTATAATTTAACCAATTACCCTCTGATAGCCATTTGCTAACTTTCATATGTAATTAATACCCCTGCTTACATGACTTACGGAATGGATCCTTAGGAGTACATTTGTTGACTCAAAGGAATGCACATTTACATTTTAATGGATACTGTCAAAGTCCCTTTGGACCAAATGACACTCCCACTCTCAATGAAGCCTTTAGATTTATTGACTGCGATGAAACTGCAGGCACATTTTTAACTATACACATGCGCACACACACGTACGTGCGTGCACACTCTAGGCTTTTACTCTAGTTTGGGAAATGTGTGCAAGTGACAAAAGTCTGAAGAGTACTACTTAGATGTTAAAATTTAAATAAATATGCCCTACTTTCATAGATTGTCATAATAAACAATTTACCTTATTTGTGAGAAGACTGTTTTTATCATACACATCTGTGTAGTTTTTATAACTGGAATGTAACTTTTTCACAGCTTCAATTTCATCACGATTTTCACTTATATGGCTCTACAAGAAAAGAAATAATATTTTCAATTTTTCTCCGTAAAATACCATTAGAAATTATACTTCCTACAACAAAATGGTGTGGATGGTTGCTACTTGCCTATGGAAGGGACCACATAGAGAGACAATGAAGATTGTACATGTATTTTATTGAAAACAATTACATACACCATATATGTATGACAAGGACAGTGAGTATCATGACATGTAGTGTGTGTGTACATGTGTGTGTGCATAATCTCAAGGCAAATTTTCCCAACAAAGTCTTCAAATTCCAAACTATGGCAAGAACACATATAAAGTATTCCTTGAAGAGTAGAGTCTTGCTATTTGTGACGACCTGCCTCTTCTGGCATTGGCTGTTTAAGAAAAGAGTTCAGTGTCCATCAAAAAAAAAAAAAAAAAAACCAGCATAGCTCATTCGGAAAAATACTGGAATTTGAGCAAAGAGAGCTGCATTCTAGCCCAAGTTCTGACCCTAGTTACATGTCTTATGGAAAGTCAATTCTTGTCTTTGGATCTCCATTTTCTCATCTCTCAAACAAAAGGGCTGGGCTGGATGAGTGATTTTCTAAATTCTTTTAGCTTTGCACATGTTATGTATATAAAAATTCACAGAAATCCAATATATAGAGGGCATAAACAAGTTGCCCCTCAGGATGAAGCAGGACTGAGACTCTGGGACCCTGTCCCCAATCTGTCCCCTTTATTGGCTTCCAGAATGAATTCTTCTGCAGAAAACAGTCTAAAAATAGCTGAACAAGATAGTCCTGCAGTCATCAAGAAAGAGCCCATAAGAATCCACAAGCAAGCAAAGCAAGTGCATCCTAGGCCCCCACACTGACCTTTCTCCGGGGCCCCACAAAACCTGAGAGGGCATATAAATATTTCCAAGAATGGCAACTCTCTCTTCATGAGGCAGATTATGTATAGACCAATTTTAAAAATAAAAAAATAGCAATGTTATGAAAATAAGTGCTCCACCTAGACAATAAGCTCTATCCCTGGCCTTGAGGAAATCCCAGACCATTGATGAAATGCATGCACATGGCAACAGAAGGAAGGACAACCAGGTGCTTCCTGTCATTTTGATAAATGTGAGTAAACATGCATACGTCCATATACATCCCTCCAGCAAGGATAGACTTGATTTTACTGTGTGTCCTTTCATTTTATTTTTCATGCTGATTTATATTTTATTTTTTTAGCAATAGAAATATTCTATTTCCAAAGTAGAAACATGATCTAAGTTTTGAATTTTATCTTCAAAAAACAAGTATGTGGATTGAATTAAAAATTCAAATATTATAGACCACAAAAAAAAATAATAATGAGGAAGATAAGATTAGTTAATGAGTCCTAAAAAAAAAATAGATTGTTTTTTAAAAAGACAAAAAAAACCCCACCCTACCACAGGGTGAAGAATCAATGTATAGCCTTTGCCTCAACCTGCGCTTTCTTATAAGTCGGTCAACTCCTAAGAGAAGAAATTTTAGTACAGTATGCAATTAAGCTTGGCTGGGGGAAGAGGAGCTCCCAGTTTTAACTCAGCTGTAAGCTTTATAAAGCGTTTTATTCCCAAATTGCAACAACTTAATGACAAAGTAAAATACACGTTTTTGTTCCCAATTTTAAATTAGGAAACTTGGAACAAAAGGGCTTTTGAATGCATTTTTTCCAAGGTGGAAATTTGGTTCTTTTTGCTTTTCAAATAATTGCTGGTTCCTCCAAGAATGAAGGTGGAGAGCACTGAGAAAGTATCAAATAAAAGAGAAGCAGGAAAGAAATGTATTAAATGCATCCTACAGAAAATAGATAAACAGTCTGTCGTTGATCTTGCTATTACTTATGAACATGTCCTCATCTCCTGAAGACTGATCAGAGAACAGAGAGAGTAAAAGGAAATTCAGGTTTCTTATCTTCAAAATTAAGAATTGGATCAGATGACATCCATAGGAGCCCTTCCTGCCCTGTCATGCTGTGACTCCAGGAGATCTCAGTTAAAGAATTAGACATTACTCAGTAGAAGAACTGCAGATTACTGGAGATTGCAATTGTACCCTAAATTGAGAAATCTTGCAGGTCTGGACAGAGGCATAAATAGAAGAAAAGTACCCACCTGAATGTGCAAGTCATGGGTCTTAGCAATGTTGCCGAGTTCACCCATCAAAGTCTCAGAGCAGGAAAGGGAAAAACGTGGTGTCACTATGGGCTTCACTCTAGAATACTAGAGATAATAAAAAACAATCAATAAGGAAACTATGGCTATCATGAACATGACATGTACCCCCAAATGCCTGTCATATAGCAAAAAGACTTTATGTCTTCAGTTGGTGGGGGGCAGTTTCCCATTCTACAAATTGGTGGAAATGCTGGATTTCATGGAAACAGCTCATGGCTGAGAATAAAGGAGAATATATCCTGGAGCACCAAGTTCAACAGAAGACCCTGTCTCAAATGATAGACACTGACCTTCCCCACATTAAGGCTCACATGAAGCCTCAGTTGGGTGGCCTTTATGAAGAGAATTAGAGTGTGAAAAAGAAGTTTGAAAAGAAAGATTGAGATTAAAAGTGAGATGGAATTCCCCTTTCTACTTCTTGTTGCAGGGAATGTGCTAGCCACAGCCTCCTTGAGAACTATTCAGTTGCAGGATCAGCTCTGGTGCAGCCTGAGGTGAGTGGCCAGGCAACAGAGAAGGACTCACAGAGGGGTGGTGAGGATACGCATCTACCAAGTTCCATCTAGTTCTCTCAAGGTTAGATTGAAAGAAATTCTGAGGTTTCCTGTGGTTTTCAATCAGACCTCAAAAGATGGTAAGGAAGGGTGAGGCTTGCCAATCTATGAACTTGCCCGATGGAGCCACAAACCAGCCTGCTGGGTGGAGGCAGAAAACAGCATTGTCTCCAAAGGCTCGGCAATGACAGGACACTGTGGTGCCTGGCTGAGTGCCTGCAGGCCATCTGACATGCACACATATGTGGACCAAGGCAGCCGGTGGCTGGGGCATCAGGGTTGGACACCGCCTGTGTTTCAGACCAGACCAGGGGTACAAGTGGCCGGTGCCAACATTGATGTAGCTGCAACGGTCACAACTTTCAGAGTTCACCAATCTGCGCACACCCAGGAAGCCCTTTCCCAGCTCCCCAGAGACTAGTCCTGTGAAATTAGAAGGTCCCAGAGGAAAGAGAAAAAAACTACTGAGAAAGGGAAAGCTACCTTGAGATGGTAGCTCTAAACTGGGCCAGTGACTGGCCCAGTGACTGAGATTTTCCTACCTTGGATCAGCTAAAAGTTTAGTGAACTTGGGACCAAGTTTACCGGCCTAACTTAATTTAATTTTCCTGGCAGGGAATGGTGGCTCACACCTGGAATCCCAGCACTTTGGGAGGCTGAGGTGGGAGGATCGCTTGAGGCCAGGAGTTCGAGACTGGCCTAGGCAAAGAGCAAGACCTCGTCTCTACAAAAAATACAAAAATTAGCCAGGCATTGTGGCACATTCCTGTTGTCTTAGCTACTGTGGAGGCTGAGGCAGGAGGATTGTTCGAGAAGAGTAGTTGGAGGTTCATGCCACTGCACTATAGCCTGGGTGACAGAACAAGACCTTGTCTCTAAAAAACTAAAATAAACAAAGAAAGAAAGAAAGAAAAGAAAAAATAAATAAATTTAATTTTTATGTTGCATGTAGGCAAGGGGTTTTGCAGCCAAGAAAAGTACATACAATTATAAGAATAAAAGAAACTTCATGTTTGCACTTATCTGAGTGGTAATTAATCAAACCAACTAAAATTAGTTAATATTTCTTGATTTCAAAATGGTGTTTCCAGCAAAACACAGGGAGCTATGTATAGAACCACATCAGACCTCATTGGAAGAAAAAAATGACCTTTGTTTCTCTGAGTTTGACTTTTTTAGATTCCACAAATAAGTGAGATCATATAGTATCTGTCTTTCTGTGATTGGCTTATTTCACTTAACATAATGACCTCTAGGTTCATCCATATTGTCACAAATCCAAGATTTCCCTCTTTGACATGGTTAAATAATATTCCTCTGTGTGTGTTTGTGTGTGTATATTATATATATATGCACACACCTTGCATTTTCTTTATCCATTCATCTGTCCATGGACACTTAGTTGTCTCTATTATGAATAATTATGAATCTCCATTATGAATAATGCTGCAATGAACATGGGCTGCAGGTATCCCTTCAAGATACTGATTTCATTTCTTTTGGATATGTACCCAGAAGTGGGATTGCTGGATCATATGGGGAGATGTTGGTCAAAGGGTATAAATTTTCAGTTATAAGATGAATAACTTCTAGGTATATCATGTACAGCATGGGTGGTGAAGGGTGTGTTGGTTAATTTGATTGTGAGTATCATTAAATAATGTATATATGTATATCAAATCATCACATTGTGGCTGGGCGAGGTAGCTCACGCCTGCAATCCTAGCACTCTGGGAGGCCGAGGTGGCAGAACTTGAGCTCAGGAGTTTGAGATCAGCTTGAGCAAGAGCAAGACCCTGTCTCTACTAAAAATAGAAAAATTAGCTGGGTGTCTTGGTGCACACCTATATTCCCAGCTACTCGGGAGGCTGAGGCAGGAGGATCACTTGAGCCCAGGAGTTTGAGGTTGCAGTGAGCTATGATGACACCACTGCACTCTACCCAAGGAAACAGAGCAAGACTCTGTCTCAAAAAAAAAAAAAAAAAAAAAAAGAAAAAAAATCATCACATTGTATACCCTGAATATATACAATCTTGATTTGTCCATTTTAAATATTAAAAAAAAAAATGCCTGACCTCATTGAGCTGAATTGATGGGTCCACTGTGAAAACAATTTAAGGTTCTAGAAAAATACATCTTCATGCATAGAATAAGCCAATTGTACACAGACTAATCTCTATCAAACACCTTAATAGTGAATCCTACAACTAATGTAAAGGCAATCTAAATGTGAGCTCTGAACAAATTTACTTACATTCTTTTGAAGCATTTCTGACACAAATCTGAAATAAAGCAACAAATGGGAAGTTAGAAAACTTAAGAATTTTCAAATAAATGTTCCAAAAGGGTAAAACATGATCCTTACATGCCTTAATTTCAATGCAAACATTCTAATGTGGAACATGTTTCCCGACCACTAAAGATTAACAAGTAGCATTTACTCTGCTTTCCCCCTTGCAGCCAGAGGTGGAGCACAAAATCGCAGGGAAATGTAACGTTATCACCTACCACTAGTTGGGCTATTCACGAGTATTCCCATAGCACTCGAGCTGTTCTACTAGCTCAAGCTCAAACAGGGAAATATTGCAATATGTTATGCCCCATGGATATTAGAGTCATGGAGTCCTATGCACCTGGAGGTGTTTGGAAGCCATGGGACTCTCTACTTCTAATTCCCCTAACATGGAAACTTACTCATTCACACAGTATTACCACTTATTTCCAGGGCAGAGACCTCCTGGGGGTGGATGTTGGAGTATAGCAGAAGGAATAGGCCAGAGGTGGTTGTAAAGTGTGTGGTAAACGGGATGGTTGGTGACCCCACCAGTTATGGCTATATGGGGTGGTAGCAACTATAAAGCCTATGAAACGACTATTTCTGCCCTGGCGGAGCAGCTATAGTTTCCTGCCTTCTAGTATTCTTTCTTCAAAAGAAAATATGAATTAAGGTTTACTACAGCCACAAAAACAGGTTAATAGACGAGCTAAGCATATGGCCAATGCTAGGGGAAGGTGGGTACGTCCTTCTCTCCGTGAGCATGTAGCAGCCCACGGAGGAGGAAGGCCTGAGGAATGAAAAGTTGCACTTCTAAAACTCACGTTAGGATAGATTTGGTCTTGGGAAAGATTTATATCTAAAGAATTTTCTTCTATATCTCTTGGATGTTGAATAGAATACAATAAAATTGCTTGTCAAATCCTCAAGGAACTATGGAAAAGCCATTTAAAAATGTAAGAAAAGTATTTATATAGTCAGCAGAATGTCACAATGTTATACGAAAAAGAACATAATGAAAACTCATGATATCAAGCAATAATATGACCCACAACCAAAAGTAATTTAATGAGCAGGCCACATTGTACTTAAAAGCAAATCCAACCTACCCGAGAAGCCCTGATCTATAATAAAGGAGAAGGGGATGGAAAACCATTTACTTTAAAAAAAGAATCTTTCATTTTACAAAGGGATTTATCCTAGGACCCCTATAGCAGGTTCCTAGAGGCTTTAAAATACAATTTGTTACACAGAAATAGTATTGACATGCAAGAAATTTTTTAGGAACAGACCAATTTCATCAAGTTGGGTAAACCCACACAGTGACCTTGGCAAACGGGAAGAATGACTTAGTGCGTTTAATCATCTTTCAACTTCATTTCAACATCACGGGGAGACTCCTGAGTGTGTTAATACACCTTGAGTTTCTTGGGCCTTTTTAAATTTTTTTTGCTTCAACTGTGTGGGATCAGGGGAGAAGAGAGGAAGAATGCTAGAAGCACCGAGAGAAGCACTCTTGTACCACAGGAGAACATCACAGAGGGCTGGAGTCTCTGAAAATATGCTCCACAGCTATTTATACCTTAAAAAGTCTTTGTAAAAAAAAACAATCATTCCCTTGTGAGTTTAAAAGCAACCTTTCAAAAATAAATTTACTTTTTTTAAAAAAACGATTTACTTTCCACTCAGCTCTTATCTAAAGCGGATGTGAACCAGAAAACACAAATATACATGAACCCCACCCACATACTCCTATTTTTAAAAACTATTTTATTGAAGTATAATTTATTACTCATAACACAAAATTTGCTTTTAAGTGCATGATTCAATGATTTTTTTGGTTAAATTTATTGAGTATGCAATCATCATAATCTAGAACAGTCTCATCACCCCAATTACATCCCTTGGGCCCATTTACAGGTAACAGTCATTCCTACCCCCAGCCCCAAGCAATCTCTAATCTAACTTTCTGTCTCTATAGATTTGCATTTTCTATACATTTCCTATAAATGGAATCATACAATATGTGGCCTTTGTGCTTGGTTCCTTTCTCTTAGCACAATGTTTTTAAAGTTCATCCATGTTGTAACATGTATAAGTACTTCCCCGTTTTTTTATGGCTAGAATAATAGTCCACCACATACCACATTTTGTTTATCCATTCACTAGTTAATGGAGATTTTGGTTGTTTCTACTATAGTGCAAGACAAGTCCCAGACAGCCTTGGTGACCCAGCTCTTTTTCTTGCTTGTAGTTCTCAGAATAACTGTAGAATGTGCTGGAAATGTAACATCCTGAGATAATGAGGAACTGGCCAGAACAGCCTAGGTTCTGATCCCTTTCCTCCTAGAACAGACGTTCTACAATGCTTTCACCCAGTGAGGCAAGTTTCGTCTGGGCATAAAACCACAGACGGAGCATGCTTTCAGGATCCCTCAGCTGTGGGATGACGTGGGGCATGCACAGGTGAGACTCCATTCACCCTGGGCAACTTTCCTGAGCCTTAGAAGACCAGCTCACCATGCATTCTAGGCATCTATTGTCCCTTGCTGCCTATCTGTGAGTAATAAATTTGCTTCACTTGTTGTGGGAATGTTCTGTCTCATGGATGCGTGCAAGTGGATTGACACTGGTGTGCAGTACTGGCAAAGTGTTTAAAGTCCTCCCCTGGGATTGATACCGATGCACAGAGAATCTGCTTCATGTTTGGCTTCTATAAATAAAGATGCTGTGAACATTCACATGCAAGTCTTTATGTGGACATATGTTTTCATTTCTCTTGTACATCCCTACTTTTTATGATTCTATCTGCATACGGCACCCTATTCTTTAAGGTGTAGATATTCACAATGTAGGAGGTCGGCAGCCTCTGGCAAACCCAGCGCTATGTCCAGCAACAGCAAAGTAGACCTCGATCCCTCCCCCATGGTCTTTCTCTAGCTTGTGCGTCACCAAAGAATGTGCTCAGAACCTTGACTGTAGTAGGACAATGAGGCCCTCCTCCCTGTGAGCACACAGCTATGGAACCAAGGCAAGAAAAGGAATCATGGCCTTCCCTTCTACATGTCTGCACTTCACCTTGGAAAGATATTCTTTTGGGTCATGTTTTTGGAGAGGGGACTTTCTATCTCCCTACATTAGCACGTTATGGCTATTCTAGCATGTATCTAGAACAACTTTCCTCTTCCCATGGTAGGACAAAACAGTTGTGAGGGATACATATACCACCTTGAAAAAATACTAAAAAGACAGAGAGTAACATCCCAATACTGGTAACTTTGGGTGGTTTAATTATGGAGAACATTTTTCTCCCTTGTACCTTTTTGTGCTTCTCCAAGGTGTGTATCACAGGGGCACATATTACTTTGGTATTATTTTTTAAATCCTTTTTTTAGTGAAAGGTCTTTCATTAATCTGTAAATGTAACTCATTTTTCCTACCTTCTTGTATAATATTTTTTTCCATAAATGACTCTTCACTTCCACCATCCTTTTTAAATGTAAATAAACCACCACCAATGCTCTTACACACCTTCAGTCTCTCTCTCTTTACTTACACTGAGTATGAGGTGGGCTCTATGTCATGGCAGAAAGAACTCTGCATTTAGAGTCATAAACCTTGGTTTTAAATTCTGGCTCTGCTACTTAAAAGCTGCAGGACCATGAGCAAGTCATACAGTTCACATCAAATTCAGCTTCCTTATCATAAAAGACAGATGCCTCGTGGAGATTTCTATGCGAATCAAGTGTGACCCCGCAAAGGCAAGCTCTTTGTCAATCCTTAATGATTACCAACTGCCTGGGCAAATTCACCATAGACTAGATGCCCCATTGCATTAAACGTTCTGAATCACTGTGTGCATCTCCCGGCTGGGTCATAACAGCAGCTTGTTTCCTCTTTCACTATCTCTCACTCCATCAGAGCAGCAGAGGGACCTACCCATAACACAAATTGGGACAAATGAGCATTTTACCTCTCTGTTTCCTTGACCGATTCCTCAGTGCTCTCCTTGTACTCTGGGACAGTGTCGTTCAAATCCATGCACACTTTGCCTACAAAGGCTCGCTGTCCAAATTTATCTGTGAAGCACACACAAAAAGAATCTGAAGGCATATTTATTTCTCAAATAGTACTTTTTCTAAGCCTCTTAGAAACATTTTAAAATTGCAATTATTATGGAAAACGTAAGTGGGGAACATGTAAAAGATCGTCCACCATCGCATCATTTAAGAACAATAACAGCTGCTGAGTTCTGGGGTCTTCACAAGAAAATAAAATTTTAAAAAAATCAAAACCAACCAAACAAACAAAAAAGATAAAAATGATAAAAAGAACAATAACAACAAATCCCCACTAAATTCACTAGCTAATAAAGGTTCTTCCATTTATTACTTCCACCTACCACCTCCCCCAACCCCATTCCCAGGCTGCCCAGGTAATCACTGGGTGTTTTTTACTTATTACTCAGATTTTCCCTTTGTTTACACAGTTTGTACATATTTTTTCTAAAGTCATAACTATCTTTGCTCTCATTTTATCACATGGCGAAGAGAAAACAGCCTCAGATCCTAAAGAAAGACTCTATTAGTCCTTGGCATGCCTACACTGTTTTTTCTCTTTCTTCCTTCTCTTTTTTCCCCACTCACAATCTCCCTCTGTCTCCTACTCTACCACTGCCCCTTGGATTGAGTCTCTCTCTCTCTCTCTCTCAAATGTGTCCTCTTCTTGATGAAACACGGCATGGTCTAGGGACAAGGACATGGGCACTGCAGTTGGACAGATTTGGATTGATTCCTTATTCCTCTGATTACTCCCAGGATGGTGGATATTACTTGGTTAAGGTACCCAGTGTCCTCTGCTAGGTGCAGGGTTATGAGGAATCCATGCAATAACATATATGAGGTGTCTCGCTCGTGGGAATCAGGTGCCATACTGCTCCGCTTCTGAACTGTAGCAATGCCAATAGCATTATCTCTGGGGAATTTCGCTTAGTCCCACCAGCAGCTCTCAGCACTGATGAAGTCTAGTCCTCATCAGAGGTGCTAGAAGAATTCTATTTTGGTCAAAAAGTTGAAGCTACATGGGGCAATGGTAATTGGGTTATTTTCTCGTTGTCTCTACCTCCATTACAAGAGTCTTTCAGAAGTCTTTCTGCATCTCTCTTTCCCCTATAATTAACTGTAATACCTGGCCATTAGTTTAATCTTCTTAAAATACTACTTTTGTCACATAACTCAGCTGGCTCAAGATTCTTTGGGCCTGTGATCCATATTTGAGCTCCTCCGCAGTCTGAGCCAGCCCATCTGCCCACCCTTCTCTCTCGCTCCATGAACCTTCTCCTCCAGTTAAACTGCTCTACTCTCCGATCCCTGCATCTGCTATGGACATTTCCTGTCCCCATATCTCTGTCCATGTCATTTCCCCTATCCATTTTATTCTCTCCCCCAGCTTGTCTTCCCTTCAAAGACCAGTTGAAAAGCCCTTTCCGGCCGGGTGTGGTGGCTCACACCTATAATCCTAGCACTTTGGGAGGCCAAGGTAGGAGGACAGCTTGAGCCCAGGAGTTCAAGACCAGCTTTGGCAACATAGCATGACTCTGTCTCTACAAAAAGTAGACAAATTAGCCAACCATGGTGGTGTGCACCTGTAGTCCCAGCTACTTGGGAGGCTGAGGCAGGAGGATGGCTTGAGCCTAGGAGTTTGAGGTTACAGTGACCTATGATGAGGCCACTGCACTCTAGCCCCAATGCAACGGTGTCATTTATTTTTTGAGACAGAGTGAGAGACCCTGTTTCAAAAAAATGAATAAATAAAAATCCCTTCCATGAAGTCTTCCCAGGCAACCTAGTTCTAGGTTCTCTTTGCCTACTCTGAAAACTGCGATGTCTATTTTCAGTGTCATCCATCAGACGTTTGGCATAAACTACCTTGTCTGGCAAGTAGTGGCATTGGTGCATCAGCCAACAGTATTTACTAAGCATCTGCTATCTGCCAGGCACTGTGCTGGGTACAAGTTTTGAACTCATCCACCTAGATCCAGTCTCAGCTGTGCTTACTAGCTGTGCAACATTGGGCATGTTACTTTAACCTCTCTGAGCATCAGTTTACCCAGCTGTAACATGAAAACATCATTAATGACCTTAGAAGGCTGTTTGCAGCTGAGCTAATCAATACAGAGCGCTTTGCACAATGCCAGGCATCTGGTAACAGCACCACAGACAATACAAAGTTATTGATCAGTGTGTGCAGGCATTCTGTCTGGCTCCTCAAGGGCAGAGACTATTTTCTGTTTCATTGTGCTCCAGCATCTGAGTCTAGCCAATAGCCAACACGTGACTGTTGATTATAACAAACTGTTGCCACAGTTAGAATTAGCAAACTTATCCTAAAAAGGCTAAATTAATAAACAAAATTCACACCCATATACATCATTCTGTAACCAAAAAACAGAAGCAAAGAATCAAATTACTGAAACAACCAGAAAACATTCAAGGGCCACAGTGATACACAGACATTTAATTACCTGCAAAAAAAAAAAAAAAAAAAAAAGCGCAATGCTCAAATTCTACCAATTAAAAGGCAGGACTGCCCACAAGTACATGTAAGATGTTTGCGACACAAGGTCTGGCTGTCTTCACCCATAAATCATGCTTTCATCTGCTCACCTGTAATTTCGGCAAGGAGCAGAGATGAGTCAGTGTGAATTGTTCCAAAGTAACAAGCTGTGGTTGTTCCATTCTTTAGTGTTCTCCTCTAAAAATAAAGCACAAAAACCATGAATTGCATGTGCCCAGAAAAAATCACATGGCATATTCAGAGAAAAATAGAATTCTAGCTTTTAAATTTAAAGTGCTTTTATTTAAAGGTATGCCATCTTGATATGGAATATAGTTAAGTAAATGGCAAAAGTATTTATATTCCAAAAGTGTTAGCTGGAGAAGAAGTTGATACTTTTGATTTCCTAGGTTCAAACAGTTCTGTGTTTCAGAATTTATAAAATGTGATACTAATTAATTCCTTATTTCTTAGGATTAAGGATATCCAAATGTTATTGCATCTGGGAGTACATAAGTAAGATTTTCCTATCTATTAGAGGGTAAAAATATTCAGCCAGATTTCTATTAAATAGTTCAACCTGGGTGATTGAACACATGTATGTATCTTCTTTCCTCAGCAAATCACCACTGACATAACAGTAAGGAATACAAAATTTATTAATCCACAGGAAGAACATAAGAGGAGACATGAGCAGAGGAAACATTTCAACATCTTCTTGAAAGACCAAAAGAAACATGGTTGAGGACCTGGAAGCAACTTAGAAAGAGAGAGAAGTAGGCGGGTATTAGCAGGGAATGGGCTGAAAGTCTATGTACAGATGACTAAACCCTGGCAAGACCCTTCTCCTCCTTGAGATCAGTCAACCACCCCTAACTGTTCCTCATAGGAGAGATTGACTCTTTGTAGAAACTGGAGAGTATTAAGAGGGCACAGCCCAGAAGGACAAGGTAACGAAGAGGTTTAAGTGAAAATCTGGCCGACCGCCAAGGTCATCTTCCTCAGAAAGCCACATGTCCTAATCCCACCACTCCTGCGAAGGGATTAAAGGATTCTATTCTGGAGACAAAGAGTGGCTCTAGAAGAAAGATGTCCTCACAGTGGCATTTGGGGTCCACAACTGAGAGGGCTGTTTATTGCCTTCATACTTCACTCTACAATGATGTTCACTAGTCCACAAGTGCTACCTCCAGCATCTTAGAGCATCACACTTAAATATGAATGTATGCCCAAGGTTCAACAGGCCTTAGAGGAAAGGTAATATCAAAAGTATGAGGAGGACGAGGAGAAAGAATCTGAAAAAAAAATCTTAGAGAAAACAGATACCTATAAGGTTGGGAAAAAGCTTGTTTTAAAAAAAATGCTATGATTAGCATCCTCAAAGAAATAAAAGACACTAATGTATCCACAAAACAAGAAGAAAATGCTATGAAAATCATAGAATAAGAACTCTCCAGAAGTAAAAATATTGTAAATGAAATTGGAAGCCAATTTAGAAAGGTTGTCAGGTAAATTAGAAGAGAACCTTTCAAGGGAAAAAAGAAATCAGGGGTAAAAAGATAAGAAAATTAGACTCAAACTAGGAGCTCCAACATTTAGAATAAGGGCTCTAAATAAATGTTTTTAAGTAAATGGAGGGAAGGAACAAAATTGTCTGAAAAATAATATTAGTCTCCAAACTGAAAATCCTCATTGAATTCTCAGCACAGTGAATAAAAAACAGAACCCAAAGTAAGGCATATAACTGTGAGATATTAAGTCCATAAGTAAACATGCTGAAAGCATCCAGAAAAAAAGGAAATTAGTCATAGATAAAGGACAGGACTCTCAATGGCACTGGGTCTCTCATCAACTATGCTGGAAGCAGAACAATGCCTCCAAATTCTGGAGGAGTTATTTTTAATGCAGAATTTTATACCCTGGTCAATTGCCAATCAAGTGTGAAGGTAGAATAGAGACATGATACATATTCAAAGACCTAAAAATTTTACCCCACATGAACTGTTAAGAAACTTCTAGAAAATGGGTTTTAGCAAAACAAGAGAGTGCAAAGAAAAGGAATTCCTGGGTCCAGGGAATGGGGATTAAATATAGGAAAGAGGCAAAAGGAATGCCCAGATTACAGTAGTGCCAGAGAGAATTCCAACCACAGAGAAACAAGAGAATGGTAGGAGGTGAGAAGATCTCCAAGAAAGAAAATGGAACTGGTATAGCCTAACCTGCCTAAGCACTTGGAAAAAGGATTGGTTGATTTGAGTACTTGGAGGACTATCCTTAGCAGAAGCTTTTTAAAGTACAGAGGAACACCCTCCAGACTAGGAATCTTCCTTGCTTTTTGTGTATTATTAGCTATGTGACCTTAAGAAAGTCCCTTTAACAATTCACAATTGCAAAGATGTGGAAACAACCCAAGTGCCCATCAATACATGAGTGGATTAATAAAATGTATTGTATGAATACCATGGAGTACTACTCAGCCACAAAAAACAATCATGATCTAGCACATCTTGTATTATCCTGGATGGAGCTGACGCCCATTCTACCAACTGAAGCATCACAAGAATGGAAAAACAAGCACCACATGTACTCACCATCAAACTGGTATTAACTGATCAATACTTACATGCACATATAAAAATAACATTCATTGGGTGTTGGGCAGGTGGGAGGAGGATGGGAGAGATGGGTATATTCACACCTAATGGGTACAGTGCACACTATCTGGGGGATGGACAGGCTTGTAGGTCAGACTTGGGTGGAGCAAAGGCAATATATGTAACCTAAACATTTGTACCCCCATAATATTCTGAAATAAAGAAAAGGAAAGTCACTTTACTTTCTTAACATCAGTTTGCTCCTCTGTGAAATCAGAGGGCTTTCTTGACTAGAACATAGGTTAGAAGCCTAAATGTCTGCAGGATTGAAATAGTTTGGAGTTAAGATAATAGGGAAGAACATGCCCTACCTTAGACAGCAACACTTCTACTTCAACTTTAGTCAATTGTTTAAAAAAGCTAATGAGAGCCCAGTGATGTCGGTTAGTCCCAAAGATCAAAAGAATTTGAAAATCTGGATTTTTTTTTTATGTCAATCTTTCCAAATTTTAAGACACTTTTTACAGGAAACAAAATATATCTGGCTGCCAGTAGAGGATGTTTAGAACTTGTCAGTCACAGACAAAAATGAGCTTGCCATCAGCATTACAAATCCAGGTGAAAAGCCAATACCATGACGTAGGTATCAAATTTAATCTCCAGTAACTAGAAAAATGTCTGGGTCCTAGTGTGTGCTTAGTGTCCACCTGAGGGAGCAGAATTACTAAAACAGCAAGAGACACAAAATGAACTACAATTAGCATTCTTAGACATATACAGAACATTTTATCCTTGAAAGAAGAACAGGCTATTGTTACAACAGTAAGTGTGAATTAATGATTTGCAAAATTAGGACATAACATTCTCTAAGAATGTAGCAAGAAAGAAAAGTTCAGAGATATGGAAGTAGATCCAGAAGTTTCAACATTTTTCTAATGGAAGTTATCAAAACAAAGAGTAGATTGGAGTGAAGAATACATTACTACTAAGAGAGAGACAGAAAGAACAGAAATCCTAACATAGAAGAAAGACAGGAGTTCTCATATTGAAAGAACTATGTATTAAAGGGAACAAATTGGAAAATCAACAATTTAAATTTCAGAGCATCAAAAATGAGGAAAAATATCCTAAAGGCCAGCAAATTTGCCAGCAAGGATGAGAACCAGACTGACATCAGCACATTAGATGCTGGTAGGCAAATAATTTCAAATAGAATTCTCTCTACAGCTAAGGCATTGTTCAAGAGTAAGAAAAAAGGAAAACCATTTTTGGCAATTCAAGGATTTGGTATGTTTATTACCTACCCGATTGGAAAGGAATATCAAAATGTATATCCCAACAAAATGAAAAGGGAATCCAAGAGGAAGACAGGAATCCAAGTAGCAAAAGAAAAAGTAAAGCTCATTGTTAAATTAAGTGCAGATGTTAACAAATAACAACCTAAAATTAAATCAAAATAAATGTTAAAGGTTAACACTTATTTTAAGTTAAGTATAGATAGCAAAAAAATAAAGTTGAACTAAAATCTCAGATGTGACATAACACAGACGTTGTCAAGTGGGTAGGGATGAGGAAAGGAAGAGAACGTAAGAGCTATTGTCTCGTCACATGGGAGAATGCAGAGGAAAATAGTGGAATACTTGTTTAACACTTTTAACAACTTTATCTCATAGATATATAAAATATGTCATATCAACAGAGGAAACAGTGTTTTAAAAATTTTGCAGAATCATCATAAAAAACAACCTTTTATTAGATTATAAAATAAATCTCAACTATTCCCTAGGAAAATGACACAAGTTATAATCGCTAAACAAACTAAAACTAAAAATTAAAATAGACACATAATCTAAATTTTTCTAAATTTTCAAGATTTTAAGCACTTTTCTAAAATCTTGGCTTGAAGAGGAAATCAAAATGGAAAATTGGGGCTATTTAGCAATGAAGACAATAGAGGTACCACACAGACCCTGACACAAGCCCATTTCTCGGTGTCAGGCCTGAGCCAGAGGATGTGAGTAAGTATATTCATTGTATTGTTCAGGAGCATATTTGCAACTAATTTTTGTTTTGTCACATTCACCAAGGATCTTACTCTCCTGTTCTTTGACCATAATTTGGGCAGATTCCCAAAGGTTCTAGGTTTTTGTTGTTGTTGTTCATCTCAGTCCCATTTGAAAGTACAATCTCTCTTCCAGTTTGCAATGGTTAAAGGGAAATATTCTAGTTTGGTTTACTGGGGATATTTTTTCTTAATAATCTTAGGAGGAGTTTGCTAAATATATACTTTAAATTATTTGCAGATTACATTATCACTGCTGCATGGTGCAAATTTCTTGAAGTAGTTCTATGACTGTTTTCTGGGGGAGAAAAATTTTAAAAACCCAAAAAATCATAGTTCTACTCATGAGTACTTCCTCCAAAACCTTTTACATTGCCCCAGGAACCCTTCAGCCTAGGAACACGTTCTAGATAACAAATCTCAACTTTCTTAAACAGATGCCAACCACACCTTTAACTCGTCCAACTGTAAAAGTCCGTGTGCCTGATCATTACCAGAAATGTAGGATGTATGCACAGCAAATAAGAATAAAACCTATTTTGTACTCATTGACATCAAATACCTAAATAAATCTCCAATGCAAAAAATACTTTTTATGGAATATTGCCTAAAGGATATATAGTCATTGATACTCTATCTCTCTAAACATAATAGACTGATCTATCTGGATTTGCTGATACTACAGCATCTTTACAATATACATTTTGACAACATAGCATCCGTCTACATTAAGGAATATTAGGATTAATTTCCTCGAGTTTCAGTACAAGGAATACATATGTATGCTTTACCTTAACAAATATGTTTTTTTACATCATACAGACAGTGTAAATTTCATAACTGATTTCCCTCTCTGGGTCAGGTTCTAGAAATTTAAAGCCAAATCGGCGACAAACTCTAAAAGTTCATTGATCCCATGGCATACCACTGACTTCTCGGTTTTATTTTATTTTTCCTCCCCCACTTTTTCCTTTGCTGTGATTTCATGACTCATTTTCTTGTTGTGTACTATGCAATTTTAAGATATCTCAAACCCTTTTTAGAACGATATGAGATATAAATAAAGATTTGGTGTGGTTAACACAATTCATTAACACAATGCACCAGCAACTTCATACACAGCTTTTAGTCCCTCTCAGTTTGTCTGGTGTCATGTGGATGCATGCTAAATATGTAAGAGCCACCATTGCACTGAATCTATAATTATGCTAGGCAAGAGTATAAATGTTAGCACTTGGTTTTATTCTTTAAGCCTAGAATAATGCAAGACCAAAGAAACAGGTGCATATGGCAGGATGGCTAGGTCAGTCACTGTGGAAGGCTTGTAATACTGTCACCTCTGTATAGTTAACAACGATGGATCCAACAAAACCACCAGTGAGTCCAACAATAATTTAGGAGTGTTCAGACCAAATGTGCTGAACCACATGAGGTAGCAGTCAGATAAAAACACATTTGTAGCTTTAACTTCTTTCCTGGTTTCTGAGTGGATACTGGTTCTGGGCATAGGCTTGGAATAGAAAGAAGGGAACTGATTTTCTTGAAAGCGTAGAAGGAAGGACGTTTTCAGAGCCTTCAATATGTAGTTAGCACACACTCGCAGCCACTGTTTAATGACTGAACTAGCCCCAGAGTTCCCTCTAGTGGTATTAATGCTCAAGTCACATTTTCACGTACCCTGCAATACAGGACCATCCTATTTTCCCTCCTTGCAAAGGTCCTAGAATAATGTGATATTCTTCTAATGCTAATTTAAAGTTTTAATTTTAAATTTCCTTGGGTATTTTTTAAAGCAAACACATAGATCTCTCTTACCATGTGCCAGGCACTATTCTAAGAACCTCACAAATATTAACTTGCTTAATTCTCATAAGAATCCTGTGAATTAGGTACTACCATGAGCTCTATTTTTTACAGATGGGGAAAGTGAGTCACAGAACTTTCCAAAGGTCACACAGCTATTCATTCCATATGGTCCTCAGAACAGTATTAGGGGTTGGCAGGAATAGGGAACACACATCGCATTAAACCCAGATTTGGTAAAGTAAAACACAACAAGTGAAAGAGAATAATATGGAGCTCACCAGGTTGGGGATTTGGGAACTTGGATTCGAATTCTCTCTTTGTCATTGAACTAGTTGTGTAGGTGAGGTGATCACAAACTCACTGGGCTGTGAAAGAACTTTGAAAAATCTCTAAGGTCCCTCTTACCCTTAACTGCCTATGCTTTATCATTTAAATCTGCCCTCCCAGGAGCAGATACTTCCATAGATGACCAAACATAACACCGCACACACAGGATACTTACGACGACTCTAGTATATACTTCTTCAGCAAAGTCGGTGCTCTGGAATCTTTGTTCTACAGGAAATGTGTACTTGGTCAGCCACTCCAAAAGTGGCAGGTCTACATTACTTCCAGCAAAGTAATACTGAGGGGCATGGATGTGCGTATCAACCAGCCCAGGCATGAAGAACTCACTGGAAAATAAGAGGAGAGGGAAAGTATTTAATAATACCTCATTTTCTGAATCTTTAAATCACATTTTCTCTCAAGAATGATTTTGTTGTTCACCCCACATGGGTTTATAGCTGATGCAATCAGACAACTGTAAATTCTTCTATTTTTCAGAGGTTAAGAAATAAAAATGAAGCTTTCTTCTTGGAAAGATATAGCTCCTAAGTCAGAATGGCTGGTGTGGGGTTAACCAGTGATGATGGAGGGAGGAAAAAGCCCCAGCACTGAGCAGAAGCAAAGCAGTCGTAGCACAAGAAAGGAGGGAAGCTATGATTTAATCCTATGACTTTGTTCTCACAGCTGGTAGTTGTAGGACAGAGAGCAAACATGGGAGAGGCGGTCTTCAAAACTTCTAGAGGTGTGGTAAGGAATGCACACGCAAGTCACTAAGGGTGACTGGGATGAAAAACAGTGGCTGCGATTTTAGACTCTGTGGTCATTTTGATCTTGGCTGACTGCAAGACATCTAGTCCTTTCCCATGTGATGTAGAGGCTAAGTTCTGAAATAAAGCAGCAAGAGCAAGCTGGCTGGAAACACACACAGGAGCACAAATGGGCAGTGGTGTAAATGGTTAAGTGAAGAGGGAGTTGCGTTGCTATGGCAACCATTCACAGGATGCTTCTGATCACTCCTGCGGCTATCCTGATCCACCAACTAATATGCATATTTCTATTAATTCTTATAATGGAAAGATGTTTTTAAAGTTTTCAGAGGCACTACTCATAGAATTGAGGCAGCCTGATGCTAACAGACACTTAAAGCTTTTCTAAAGAGCTAATCCAGTTCACTAACCACTAGTAAGTGTTCAACCTCATCCAGATATTCACCAAAATGTGGCACACACTACCACCACCATCACCTTGAGTAAATGTTAAATCACATAAGGAACTTGAACTTGAAACTTGACATCACAAAGAATACCTTATGCTAGCAAATCAAATGTATAAGTACCACCCAAATGTGAGACAAGTAAGGCATGAGTAGCTCGAAGTGCATTATTTTAAAAAGAGAGCCAGGAATGGTGGTGGTAGTAGTGATGATGATGGTGACAGCGGCTGATGTTTCCTGAATATGTACATGTACTGGGCACCTGGTGCAGGGTCCTGTGTGCACCATCTCATTTGTGGGAAGCAGTTTATTGTAAGGTTAAGGACATATATTCTAAACTCGGTCTGCTTGGATTTAAAATCAGGCCCCACCATAAACCAGAAGTTGGAGAGTCAGCATGTTATTTAATCTCTCTGTGAGTTGGTTTCCTCTTACGTAAAATGGAGATAGTAGTAGCATCATAGGGCTCTTGTGAGGATTGAGTTAGTGTATGTAAGAACAGTACCTAGATAATGGAAAGTATCAATAAATATTAGTTATGATGATGATGTAATGCTCACAACAAATGTAACAAGTATCAGAGTATTATCACCCTCATTTACATAAGGGTAAGCTAAAACCCAGGAGATTTAAGTAGGTTGAAAAAAAAGTAATCATTAACTAGTCAGTTTTGGAGCTGAGATTCAAACCCCGGCAGTTTGTCTATAGGCTCAATATTCTATGTGCCATGTGACAGAACTGTTAATTCGCTAACTATGGAAATAGAGTAAGAACTTTTAAGTACGGCAAGAAGGCAGCATTAAGTGGGACTATACTGTGGGAAACAGGCAGACAGGGAGGATGAAACATGAATTTGTCTCAGGTATCAGTCACTGACCTCTCCAAGACAGGTCAGTCCTTTGGGATTTTACATTCTCCACTACCATGAAATGGAATGGCAGGGTGGCTTCTTTAAGCAGTTAAATTGTTCAATCAAATAATATTTGCCAAGTATCTACTATGTTTAAGAAAGTCCACTAAGCCTTGTGGAGAGTCCAAAGAGAAGTAAGGTATCTTATGGTCTGTGAAGACTTTATAATCTAGTTGAAGAAATTAGGGGTGAATGAGTATGTATGTGTATGTGTGAGAGAGAGAGAGAAGAAGAAGAAATGTTATACATGGAAAGTCTTAGAGAGCACTTTCACTCCTAGATATCTACCCAAGCAAAATAAAATATAAGTTTATAAAAAGAATTGTAAAAGAATGTTTATAACAGCTTTATTCATATTAGCCCCAAATTGGAAACAATCTAAATATCTATCACAGGACAATATGGATAAACAAACTATGGTAAAATGGAATACTATTCAGCAATAAAAAAGAATGAACACAAACAATATGAATGAATCTCAAAAACATTATGTTGAATGAAAGCATCTGGACACAAGAGAGCACATATTGAGTTATTCTATTTAAATGATGTTGAAAAACAGGCAACAGTAATCTATGTGATAGAAATCAAATGGTAGCTGACTTTGGGGGTGCTGGAGAGAGACAAGGGTGCTCAAGGGACTTGCTAGGATAAGAATATTTTATATCTCAATTGTTGTGCTGGTTACATGGTATGTATATTTGTCAAAACTTACCAAATTACATACTTGAGACCTATGCATTTAGGAAAATGCATAGGAAAAAAAGTTTTTAAAGGATCTTGAATAACCAATTTAGTGAATCAACATAAATGTGTTATTCTGTATCCAAAAGGAAGGGGATCCTGAGAATATTTGTTTCTTTGTTTTTTGTTTTCTTTGGCAGATTATGACATACTCGGCGCCGGGTTTAGGAGGACATAGCTGGACGTGGTGAGCATGTGTTGGGAGATTCCTGAAATCTCCCAAGCATGAGGTTTCTGACTAGAGATTATGGTGATAGGAATAGAAAAGGATGAATGTGACAGAAAGAACTTGATCTTAGCTTTAGATAACAAAGGAGAGGAACTAGTCAAAGAGAATAAGTTTTTCGGCATGTGGTTCTGAAGATATGACATGAACTATGAAGAATCTAGAAAGAAAGTTCATTTGGGGGAGGAGGGTTGATGTTATACTAACCTCATATCAAAGTGTGATCTCCAAGCGTCCAAGAAGTAATTGGAAGTGTGGGATAAGAGGTCACGTAAGAGTTAAAGACGGGATTCGGATTTGAGAATCTTCTCTATGTTGGTAACCCTAGAAGTTAGTGGTACCAGAGACTTCCGTGGAAGAAAGAACAAAGCTAAACCTTGAGCAACACCCTCCACTTAAGGAGGGCATGACTGAGGAAGAGAAGGTCATAATGGATCCTGGCAGAGTTGTTGTCGGGAGGAAAGAGGGAACCCAGGACAGAGAGCTGTCAAGGAGAAAAATGAAGGGGACAGGGCAGTAACTAGTGCCCAAAACTGCAAGGGTCAAGGATGCCTAGCCTGGGATGTCAGGGTCTAGGAAAGACCCTGAAAACCCAATGCAATGATTGAGGGAGGCACCCAGTTTCAGAGGGATTTAGTCCTTCATTTTTAAAAGACTTAACAAGTCACTAGCATGTTTTCATTACTGTCCTAGGTGCTGAGGAGAGAGTGATGAACATGAAAGAGAAAGTACTGGGCAGATGGAGAGCTCCTTTTAAAGATATTTGGTAGTAAAATTTGGATGCAGAAGAGCACAAGTCATTTTTTGTTTTTCATGGAGAGGAAACCCTGGCATGTTCACCAGATAGCAGAGATGAGAAAGTGAAAGAGATGACTCAGTATACAAAGTCTCCAGCGGCAACAGAAGAGCAGGGATTTATTACATCTAAAGTGTGATTTTCACTCAGAAAGGTTACAGTCCTTTTTAGGGAATAGGAAGCATTGTGAAATGGTTATTAATAGAAAGATTCACAGAATCAAGGTAATAGTCCAGGATTTATTACAGATATCTGTACACACAGAAGCATGGGATGTGAGGGCTGCACATGAGGTCACTGTGCCCACCTACTTACTTTACAGTGGGAGCAAAAGCAATCTCGGGGCTGGCAAATGAGCTCATCTTCAGCCTGCAAGTTGTTAGTGACCCAGCCAGGATTCGAAATTAGTTCTACAGTCTTGACCATTACTGATAGCTAAATTGTAGCTATCAAAAGCCCAGCTGGAGGTAAAGCAGAGAAAAGGTCTGGAGGCTGCAAGGAAAGGTGAAAAGCTCTCCTTTTTCCCTTCTGCCTATCAGCTTTTCTCTTCCCACTTTACTTAATCACCATAATAATTCCCTAAGAAAAATCTCAGCTTCCCCCCAGATATTCCAAACCTGCAGTGTGGGCCAAGCCATAGCATAACCTGAGGAAAAAGGACAAGATACACCCCTACATACACTTATCAGAATATCCACCTGTCTTTTAACCAAGTGGAAAACATTAATAAAAGCTCAACAATCAAAACATACAACTAGATAGATATAAAGGCCTGAGTGGCCCAATTTGTTTGCACACCATCATCACCCTCAACAACCTGCCCTGCTGGGGATGTGATGGCCCCTGTGGGCCTGGTACCTGGTACTTGGGATGTTTGAAAAGGACTGGTTCATTGCACAAAAAACACAAGATTATAAAACAAACAACATCCTGTCTTTATTTAAAATTTTGGTATTTTGCTCATCATGGATTTTGTATTAAATTTTATTTTTTAAAATATTGCATTAAAGTATTATTTACCTTGATTACTGAGTATTTTGTCCTCCCAGCTGCCTTAAATATTGTGCCTGAGGTGAATGCCTCACTCCCCTCCCCCAGTCCTGGCCCTGCAAAGCGTCTATGGCGCATGGCCACAATCTGATCCGCTGCCACCACAGCACTGCCCATGGTACTCCAGCTGTAATTTTCCTTCTTTAAAAAGCTACATTGTGCTGAGATAGACCTGTAGATACAATGGGTATTGGGCCAAGTCTACTAAAAAGGCTGTCAGAGACATCATCCTCTACAGTATTTTAATCATGACTTAAATTCGCCTGCACATAACTTGTGCACTTAAGCATTACTTTGCATTTCAAACATGATTTTTCTTCAAAGACTTCAGCCTTCCACCAAAATTTAAATTATTTCTTGCCTTACTACTTCTCTGTGTGCTGTGCTTACAGGACCCCTAGAATCTGCATTTTTGATGGATTTAACTCCAAAAGAACTCTCATAAGAGGGACAAAAGGATGCAAAGATCCACAGATATGTTCATCCCCCTCCCCATCCTCCGAACACTTCCCCATCATCTCATCTCCTCCCGACCTCCATGTCATCTGCTTCCAAGCCTTCTTCTAATCCTCCATCACAAGACATGCAAGCAGGTGACTATAAATGTCAGTTGTTCCTCAATGTAGATTCTTAATGGAAATCGAGCAAGAGTAAGTAGACGGCATCAGCAGAAGTTCCTGTATGAATTTGCATGCCAATTGCCCACATACTTCCAAGCCATAGAGAGGCAGTGGGGAAAGGGAAAGAGGCAGGGGATGTGAGTTTAACTGCACATGTAGCAAAACTTCATGAGCAGTTATCCTGTCTCTCTGGACTGTGGCCACAGATGAGCTTAATGGCCAAGATAAAGTCAAAGGACAGTAGCTTGCTTTACACCTAAGAGCTGCAAGCTCTAGCATTTAAATTCAAACCAGGTATTCTCATACCTAGTTCAGTGTTCCTTTTGGCTCACTGCATTTGCCAAAAGTCAATTCCCAAGTTATGAAAGTGTTTTCAGAATGAAAATGGAACCACTTTTATTGACCTTGGAATGAACTTGGCCTGAAACAAGATGAAATATTTATGCTTAAAGAAAAAGAGGCCACATTTCTATAGAACAAATCAACCAGGTTATGAAGACAGTGGGCCAATCATAAAAAACATATTTCGTAAAAATATTTAAAACCACTAAAAGTAGTTGAGATATAAAATCACAGCTCGAATTTACCTCTGGACAAAGGTCTTCTCTGACCAAGCTGTTGGAGTAACTGATCCTCAAAATCTCCCTCCCTGCTCCTCAATAGTTTCTCTCTATCATACCCTTTCCCTGCTCACTACCTTTCTTGACTGAACATATCACAATCTACCACTGTCATGTTTATGTATCTGTTTGCTTGTTTACTGGCAGCGTCCCCCGTTAAACTCTGTGAGGACAAGAAGGACCTTGAAGATCTTTTTCACCTCTGGATCCCAGTACTGCACATAGTAGGCTCAACAAATATTTGCTGAAGAAATGAATGAATGATGGCAGCCTCTAGTTCTCAAAGCTTCCAGCCTTCAGCTTCCTGTTTGCCTTCTCCTTCCCACTTCCTCCCTTAAAAATAATTAATTAATTAAAAAATTAATTAGTTAAAAAAAAACGTCTGTCTCTCAAGGCAGGTTTCCTACAGCTTGAGCATCCAGGAAAACAGAAGAAGTTGATGATGACTTACTGGTGGCTCAGTTCTCTTATTTCACATGGCTTGAAGCTCCATTCTTTGGCCAGTTTTTCATGTTGAGATGCTTCTTCTAAAAACACTATCTTTAAAAGAAAGAAAGAAAAGAAAAGAATCACATATTAATGAACCATAGTCATTTGTTTTTATTAAATATCTAAATCTTTTTAAAATAGACTATGCTGTAGCTGAGTTAATTTTAAAAGTTATTTGATACCAAATGGGGTTGAGTTTAGAGGCAAAAAAGGTAAAGGTTTGCCTTTGGTAATCTAAAGAAATAAACTTGTGTAATTTCTCTTTTTCTACCATAGTGCAGATATAAGTAAGAAAATTCAAAAAATCTAATATGAAGATATAAGTTATTAAAAATGGCTAATTGGCATCTCCTTCTCCTCTACCCCTGAAAATTATTAAAGGAAACAATTATTTATAGAAAGTGTACTTTACTTCAGATGAAGAAAGGATTTTGGATTTTCATTTGGTTATTATGGGCAACCCAAGTCCAGAGTGCAACTATAGTGATATCATGGGGCAATTTACTACCACTAAATATAACTGCGCATAATAATTGCCTTTCAATTGAGTCTTAGTATGAGCTCTGTTGCTGTTCTGAAGTTAGGCACATGCTGTGAATTGGTCTGCTATACATTTCTAGTACAATGTGTAAGAGATGCTATAGTGAAGCAGATAAGAGAGAGATCTCTCAAGTTAGGCTTGTGAGATCTGAAGTCTGTGAGTGACCGCTGAGAACCTGGACGGGTTCTCTTAATCCTTCTTGGTCTGGTTTCCCAATCTGCAAACTGGGGGTAACACCAGTACATATTTCACAGAGCTACTGTGAGGACCAAATATGGTAATTCTGGTAAAGAAGTTAGCACATCCCTGGAATATGTTAAATGCAAAATAAATTATATCTATTGTTGATTATTACTTAAGTACAGTGTGACTGCTTTCTCTATACAAATGGATTGTAGATGGGGCACTGTGATTCACACCTGTAATCCCAGTGGTTTGGGAGACCAAGGCAGGAGGATCATTTGAGGCCAGGAGTTAGAGACCATCCTGGGCAGGTCGTGAGATCTCGTCTCTACAAAACTTTTAAAAATTATCTGGGTGTAACAGCATGCACCTGTAGTTCCAGCTACTAGGGAGGCTGAGGCAGGAGAATTGCTTCAGCATAGGAGTTCAAGGTTACAGTGAGCTATGATTATGCCATTGCACTCCAGCCCGGGCAACAGAGCAAGACCCTGTCTCTTAAAAAAAATGTGCAAAAATTTTCAATAAAATACTAGCAAACTAAATTCAACAGCACATCAAAAAAAATAATCCACCATGACCAAGTGGGCTTCATTCCAGGGATGCAAGGGTGGTTCAACATATGTAAATCAATAAATGTGATTCATCACATAAACAGACTCAAAAACAAAGATCATATGATCATCTAGATAGATGCAGAGAAATCACTTGACAAAATTCAACACCTTTTCATGATAAAAACTCTCAACAAACTAGACATAGAAGGAACATATCTCAAAATTATAAAAGCCATGTATGGCAAACCCACAGCCACCATCATACTGAATGGGGAAAAGTTGAAAACATTGCCACTAAGAACCGGAACAAGACAAGGATGCCCACTATCACCACTTCTATTCAACATAGTGCTGGAAGTCCTAGCCAGAGCAATCAGGCATGAGAAAGAAATTAAGGGTATTCAAATTGGAAAAGAGCAGATCAAATTATTGCTTTCTGCAGATGATATGATCTTATATCTAGAAAACCCCAAAGATACCACCAAGAGACTCCTGGAATTGATAAATAAATTCGGCAAGGTCTCAGGTTACAAAATCCATGTACATAGGCCAGGTGTGGTGGCTCACACCTGTAATCTTAGCACCCTGGGAGGTGGGGGCAGGAGGATTGCTTGAGGTCAGGAGTTTAAGACCAGCCTGAGCAAGAGCAAGACCCCATCTTTACTAAAAGTAGAAAAAATTAGCTGGGTGTGGTGGCACATGCCTGTAGTCCCAGCTACTTGGGGGGCTAAGACAGGAGGATTGTTTGAGCCCAGGAGTTTAAGGTTGCTGTGAGCTAGGCTGATGCCATGGCACTCTAGCCAGGTAATAGAGCAAGACTCTGTCTCAAAAAAAAAAAAAAATAAAAATCAATGTACAAAAATTAGTAGCATTCCTATACACCAATGACAGTCAAGCTGAGAGTCAAATCAAAGACTCAATACCATCCACAATAGCTACAAAGATAATAAAATACCCGGGAATATACTTAACCAAGGAGGTGAAAGATCTCTACAAAGAGAACTATAAAACACTGAGGAAAGAAATCACCAATGATACAAACAAATGGAAAAACATATCATGCTTTTAGATCAGTAGAATTAACATTGTTAGAATACCCATACTACCCAAAATGATTTACAGATTCAATGCAGCCCCCATCAAAATACCAACATCATATTTCACAGATACAGAAAAAAATAATTCTATGCTTCATTTGAAACCAGAAAAGAGCCTGAATAGCCAAAGCAATTTTAAGCAAAACAAACAAATTGGGAGGCCTCACATTACCAGACTTCAAGCTATAATACGAGGCCACCATAACCAAAACAGCATGAGTCTGGCACAAAAGTAGCAACATAGAATAATGGAAAAGAACAGAAAACCCAAATATAAAACCATCTACCAAGAGCCAACTGATCTTTGACAAAGCAGACAATAATATACACTGGGGAAGAGAATCCTTGTTCAATAAATGGTGCTAGGACAACTGGATAGCCACATGCAGAAGAATAAAACAGGATCCATATCTCTTACCATTCACAAAAATTAATTCATGATGGATAAAGGACTTAAATGCAAGACATGAAACCATAAGAATTCCAGAAGAAAATGTTGAAAAAACTCTCCTAGATGTCAGCCTAGGCAAAGAATTTATGAAGAAGACCCCAATGGCAATCACAGCAACAACAAAAATAAATAAATGGGACTTAATTACATTAAAAAAGTTCTGCACATGTAATCCTAGCACTCTGGGAGGCCGAGGCGGGTGGATCACTCAAGGTCAGGAGTTCGAGACCAGCCTGAGCAAGAGCAAGACCCCATCTCTACTAAAAAAT
>RJWJ010020198.1:0-29375 GCA_004363605.1 Indri indri | reverse complement strand
GAAAGAAATTAATTGGACAGCTAAAAATATATATAGAAAAAATTAGCCGGGCATGGTGGCGCATGCCTGTAGTCCCAGCTTCTCGGGAGGCTGAGACAGTAGGATTGCTCGAGCCCAGGAGTTTGAGGTTGCTGTGAGCTAGGCTGACGCCACGGCACTCGCCCCAGGCAAGAGAGTGAGACTCTGTCTCAAAAAAAAATAATAAAATAAAATAAAATAAAATAAAACTTAAAAAATGAATTCCAAATAAACAGTATTGTAGATGAGTTTGTTTCTCAATTTCCAGGTCTATTCTATTGGTTTCTATGTTCCATTAGTTTTATAATATGTTTTGGTATTCTCAACCAGCATATTTTTCTTCATTAATTGCAAAATAATTTTATCAAATTCCAAAACATATGCCATTCACATTTTTATTGAAGTTTTTGTTAATATATAGGTTAATATTGGAAAGAATTGACATTTTTACAATATGTTTTGCAGAAATATGTAATTTGTTTAACTCTTTTATACCTCAGTAAAATTCTGTAGTTTTTTTCTTGTCTTTTAATGTAGGTTCTGCATCTTTCCAGTTTGTTTCAAGGCAGTTTGTAATTTGTGGTTGTGAATATTTCCCCATAGTATCATTCACTCCAATCAGGGGATAAAGATCATAGCAATAATTTGAACAGAAAATTTGATATAAAGAACTGTTAAGTTGTCCAAGATGGTTAACTACTCACCTGAGTAGAAGAGGTCTCTCAAAGTTACAGAAGTAGCAACCACAGGAAGCAACTCATGCGCTTTTGACTGAGGGACAAACTTAGAAGCTCAAAGGGGCCCCTCCCCTTTCAGTGCCAGGCAGAGATTGAGACCTTTCGGAAGAGGGAGTGGCTGTCACCACAGGACACGACCGGCAGATGACCGGCAGACGGAGGGAGAAAACGCGCGAGGGATCGTGAGCTGCGGAAGTGGCCACCACCGGGCTCCTCCCCTGCCCCTACCAGCCCCCGCAAAACACTGCACTGGGAGAAGAAGGGCCCTTTCCCAGCTGTGACCCGACATCACTCTCTACTAGCAAAGGCTAGCATCAAGTTGGCTTGCAAAGACGCGTCCACAGGACCCAGTGGAGATCACTCTTTGGATCTTAGCCAAAAGGCTGAGAAGTGATCCAGCTCATCATCACAAAGCAGGACAAAAAGAGTGTATTTCGGGCTGGGGGACAATAAATTAATAACTACCACACTTACCATATTTTCTACTAGGCCGGGCGCGGTGGCTCACGCCTGTAATCCTAGCGCTCTGGGAGGCCAAGGCGGGCGGATCATTTGAGCTCAGGAGTTCGAGACCAGCCTGGGCAAGAGCGAGACCCCGTCTCTACTAAAAATAGAAAGAAATTGGCCAAACAACTAAAAATAGAAAAAAATTAGCCAGGCATGGTGGCATGTGCCTGTAGTCCCAGCTACCTGGGAGGCTGAAGCAAGAGGATCACTTGAGCCCAGGAGTGTGAGGTTGCTGTGAGCTAGGCTGACGCCACGGCACTCACCCCAGGCAAGAAAGTGAGACTCTGTCTCAAAAAAAAAAAACAAAAACCATATTTTCTACTAGGAATTCTGGGATAGGTAAATTGTTTGTATACAATTATATTGAAATTGACCACCTTATCGAAATTGCACTTACTCCTTCTGATGGTTTTTTAGTTTATTTTTTTCTAGCTAGAAAATATAATCTGTAAACAATGAAAAAAGTAAATTTTTTTTGTCCAGGATTTATACTCATTCTTTTCTTAGTCTTACAGCATTGTACAGAACTCTCAAAACAGTATTAAAAACCGAGGACAGCAGACATCATTGTCCGGGATCTTAAGTTAATGAAAATGTTTTTAATGATTTGCCATTAAGTATCTATGGTTGGTCCATGTTCATAGGCAGGAAGTTCCATCTGTTCTCATTTGTAGCAGAAAGACTACTCATTATTCTCCAATATCAGCTTCCCCTTCAATGGCAAGAGTTTTGATGAGCACACGGCCATTCAGAATAAAGAGTATATTCCCCAGCCTCTCCTGCAGCTAGCTATGGCCATGTAATTCATATTTCATTAAATATGAAATGGCTGATTTCACGGCTGGGTGTGATGGCTCATGCCTGTAATCCTAGCACTCTGGGAGGCTGAGGCAGGAGAATCACTTGAGCCCAGGAGTTTGAGGTTGCTGTGAGCTAGGCTGATGCCATGGCACTCTAGCCCAGGTGATAGAATGAGACTGCATCTCAACAAAAAAAAATGAAATGTCCGATTTCAAATCAAAAGTGTAGTCTATTGTATCTCAAACAAGAAGGAGTACAGTTAATCAAAGTACTCACCTAAACTGTCAACGCAGTTTTTCCATCTTAACGGTAGCTTGCTTATGTCAGCAGCAAAGAAGCAAGAAGAACAAGTGGCGATGAAATCACTAAAGATGTTTTCCACAGCTTGTTGAGAATTGAATATTTTTCCTTGCAAGAAGTGGTCCAAAGCCTGGAAGAAGTGGTAGTCAGTTGGTGCGAGGTCTGGTGAATACAGTGGATGACAGAGAGTTTCCAAGTCCAGCCTCTGTAGTTTGAGCAGTGTTGGTGTGACATGTGGTTGAGTGTTGTCTTGCAAGAGGATTGGCCTGTCACTATTGACCACTGTTGGCTGCTTAATCACAGTTATCCTCATCATTTCATCCAATTGGTTGCAGTAGACATCTGCTGTAATCGACCGACCAGGTTTCATGAAGCTGTAGTGGATAATACCAGCACTAGACCACCAAACAGACACCATTAGCTTTTTTTGATGAATATTCAGTTTTGGACTGTGTTTCAGTACTTCATCTTTAGTCAACTATTGTGCCGAATGCTTGTGATTATCAGAATCCATTTTCATCACGTGTAAAAATACAGTGTAGAAATGGTTCACCTTGCCGGGCGCAGTGGCTCACGCCTGTAATCCTAGCACTCTGGGAGGCCGAGGCGGGTGGATCATTCTGAGCTCAGGAGTTCGAGACCAGCCTGAGCAAGAGCGAGACCCCGTCTCTACCAAAAATAGAAAGAAATTAATTGGACAGCTAAAAATATATATAGAAAAAATTAGCCGGGCATGGTGGTGCATTCTTGTAGTCCCAGCTACTCGGGAGGCTGAGACAGTAGGATTGCTTGAGCCCAGGAGTTTGAGGTTGCTGTGAGCTAGGCTGACGCCACGGCACTCACCCCAGGCAAGAGAGTGAGACTCTGTCTCAAAAAAAAAAAAAAAAAAAAAAATTTTTTTTCTTTTTTCCTTAACAATAGATATTTGTATAATTCTTTGGAATATTGGAAATTCAGAATTTCTGTGTCTTCTTCAATAAGTTTTGACACCTTATAATTTCTAGGAAATCATCCCTTTCATCTACAGTTTTCAAATTTATTAACATAGAATTATACGTAGTATTCCCATTTGATTGAGATTTTGAAGTTAGCACGTATAGTTAAATCCTTTTCCTTGTTTTGGGATTGCGAAATGGCACTTTAATGACAGTGAAGTGGCTAGGAGGAGCCTGGGTCCCTGGTCACTCTGTGGAGTAGGGTGGCCAAACTGGCCCTGCCCCACCCACCTGGCTTCAGCCCACTTCCAGATGCTACCGTGAGGTTATTTCTGTTGCAGTAATCAAACCAAATCCTAAATGATTCACTACCTCATAGGGTTGTTATAAGGATTAAATGAGCTGGGTGTGCTGGCTCACGCCTGTAATTCCAGCACTTTGGGAAGTCCAGGCAAGAGGATCACTTGAGCCCAGGAGTTTGAGGCTGCAGTGAGCTATGATTACTCCAGTCTGAGTAATAGAACAAGACCCCATCTCTAAGAAAAATTTTTTTAAATTTTAAAAAAGGATTAAATGAGACAGTGCATGTAGATAACTTAGCCCAGTGGGTGGCACACAGAGTGAGACCCAGTCTCAAATAAATAAATAAATAAATATATGAGCTCCTGTGAGGTGACAGCCTCTCTGAGTTCTGTCTCCTCTTTTATAAAATGGGGATAATAATAATACTTACCTTGCAGGGTTATTGCAAAGATGAAAGGGGATGGCACAGGTCAGGTGAAGGCATAGGACCTGGCATGGTGACAGTCAGTAGATGGCAGTAGTATCCTTCAGTGAAGATATATTACTTGGGTAATAATTTTTTTTAATGAGGAGTTTTATTAAAACAAAAACTGTTCTATGGAGGAACCTGTGTCCCCTGAAATATACTTACCAGTGTTCTTTTGCTTGCATTGGAAAGCCCTTGAGAACACGGCCAGACCAGGTTGGTGCCAGACCCAACCCAATGTGCCCATTCTATCTGCTGCTGCCACCACAGAAGGGTCAAACCCTGAAATATTGGGCCCATGTGGCTGATATACAGTTACCAAGCAGGTGACACAACTACCCTGCCTGTGCTTCTTCTGTGCCAGGCCTTGGAACAGAAGAGCTGGGAATAGGAATTAGAGAGCCCATGTGGTAGGGTCTCCAAAGGCCCCCAAAATTTTGGTGCTACCCACATGGCCGCCAGACTTATCCACCTCTTCAGTGCTGCCTTGTTGGCCTCATTCTGCCTGTGTCGTGTGCTGGCTGGAGTTTATTCAGTGTTTACTCTGGGCAGTGGTTGGCCTTGATGCTTTGAAGCAACAGAATTTCTTAGTCCAAGAATCTTTAGCAGAAGCCCATCGCAGTGGCGCCTCTGGTGCAGCAGGTGCCTGAGATCTCACTTGACCATATCCTTCAAAGTCCCAAAGCTCCAAAATGGACGTTTATAGCCACCACCACCCATCACGAAGGACCACAGCTGGAGAAACACAGGCTCCAACACTGCCCAGTGCCTGCCATTTTGGGGAGACTCCCTGAGTTCCACGTGGGTGCTTGGCTGGGGGCTCTTGGTCTCCTCTAGAGTACATTCCACACACTTGGTGCACAGAGCTGTGTTATCACAACATCTGCTGCTCAAGCCAGGGCTTCCACAGCCTCCCGGACAACCAAACCTAAGGGCAGAGACACTCCATTACTCTCCTGTGCAAAAAGGTTCTGCCCTGGGGGAAGCCTCAGAGGACCAGGTGAGTTGATTTGCTGTCTTTTGCAAATTCTTGCATGGAAATTTGGTGTTCCTGGATTGCAAGTGTGTGAAGGATATTTGAGTGGACAAACACAAGCTGTCGTGTTCTCTGGGATTGCCTACCCAGCCCGTGTGAACCCCTGCATTGCTCTCTCTGTCCTCCCAGGGGAGAAGATTGCCGAGTTTGCATTCCATGAATCTGCCCCCAGAAAACCGACTGGTACAGGGGAACGAGGTTGTTGTTTGACTCAGACTGCATCCAAGAGCTCTTCTTACCCTGGAATCCAGAACTGGGACCAGGGAAGATTCCAGTCATTTTTATGTATGGCTGCAGCATGCAGACCCATGAACTGGCAGAGGATGTGTTTCCTCTGATTTTCTAGGCACAAGATCAGTGAATAAGAATGTGCCTAGACAGGGAAAGATGGGAGTGGTCTGGGGAACCAGCAGGAGAAACAGGGGGACACGGAAACAGCTCCCTGGTCCTAGGTCCTGCCTGAGATCCACGTTTCACGAAGACAATGTCGTATCTTTACAAAAATGTCCCCTTTTTGCTTTCATTGGCTTTCTTTGTTAAAATCAGGGAGCTGTAAGTATTACACGATCATTGGCTACATGAGTATTTTTATGATTTTAGTCATGTAATTGATAAAAATAAATATTTTACCTGATGTAACTTGTTAATGGCAAGTTGCTATTTTTAAGTGGGTTGGTTTTGGGCAAGTGTATCAGTTACCTACCTACTGCTGCTGTGACAAAAACCACAAATTTGCTTAAAACAACACAAATTTATTATCTTACAATTCTGGAGCTCAGAAGTCTGAGATCAGTTTCACTGCTAAATTCAAGATGTCAGCAGGACTCGTTCTTTCTGGAAGCTTTGAGGGAGAATTCATTTTCTTGTATTTTTCAGCTTCTAAAGTCTGCATGCATTCCTTGACTTGTGTCCCCTTTCTCCATCTTCAAATCACGTCAATCCAATCTGTGCTACAAACACTCCTTTTCCAAATCAAGTAATATTGTCAGGTTCCAGAGATTAGGACCTGATTTGGGGTCATTATTCAGCCTACTGTAAGTCCACTCAGGACCTTTTCAAACTGCACAGTTCAGTTTGTAACCTCTTAACGTTGAATACTTAAAATTTCAGCCCTGAGGGCAAACTGAAAGCTCTCTTATCAACTCACAAGAACTTTGGTTTTCATCCATAAGAGCCATTTTTCATTTGTCACTGAGTCTAGAAGACTGGTACATGGCAGATACATGTTGGAATTTTCTTAAATTAGATCCTCAGTGTTACAAATTGCTTCTAACTTACACTAAAGTTTAACAAAACTTTTAAGAGGACATACTTTTTTAATGAAGAGCTTGTATTTATGATTCAAGTGCCACAGAAACACAAAAGAATACAAATGATCCATGTATTGGCTGTCTTTTGCTGTATAACAAATGATCCGAAATCTTACTGGTTTAAAACAACAATAAAAATGTGTCGTTTGTGAATTAGACATTTGGGAGCTGCTAAGATGGGCATTTCTGCCTCAGGGTCTTTCATGATGCTGCAGACAAGAGTGTCAGCAGGGACCCCAGTTCATCTGGTGCTGGAGCATCCACTTGGAAGGAGGGTCATTGACAGGGCTATTGGCAGAAGACCTCAGCTCTTCCCCACACAGACCTTCCTATAGGAATGCTTGAGTGGCCCATTTGCCAAATGATCTCAATATGTTCCAGTTTGGGATTAGCTGCTCTGCTGCATGGGCCACATGACCCAGTGGATTCAGTGGTACTTGAAGTGTCAGTTCCTGGTAAGGGGTGTTATATGGAACCGTTGATGGCCCGCTAGACAGGAACAGTAACGTAAACCTGCGCCGGTTATTGACTGATTACATCCCAACTCCAGATTTATCCCGCACTGCCTGCTCCATGAAAATGGATCTGGCCCTTTAGTTTTTCCTTTGCCAGCTGGCATAGTGCTAAGCTTTGCCAGTAGAGAGCACTGAAGAGACATTGCAGGAGGGTGATTTCCTTTTCTGGTTCTGGTGTGTTCACTCTGCAGGCTTCAGAAGCACTCAAGCCTTTTCCAGCACCCAGCTCTTGCAGGGCTGGTGACTTCTGAATTTGGCTTCTGCAGCCCACAGGGCTTCCCCAGCACCCTGCTCATACAGCACGGAAAGCTCCTCTAACAATGGGCTCCCACAGTGTGCACTTACGCAGTGCCTGGCGCCTGCAGCACGTGGCAGCCTTCCCACAACCCCCTTCAGGTAGTGTTGTAGCAGAGTGTCTCTGATAAGACACCTCCCTGTGTACAGCTATTTCCACACTGAAGGGCTGGTTTCCAGCAAGTTCTGCCCATGTAGTGCCACAGCCACTTCTCTGCCATTTAGTGAGCCAAGGTCTGGATTTAAGCCCAGCGGCATGGAAACCTCTTACTGGAGTGCTCAGCCCTAAGGGTATGGCTGCTGCATTCTGCTGTGGCTATATTATTTAGATTTCGCTTTACTTCTTTCTACCCAACTCCTTGTTAATGCCAATCCCTTTATAGTTAGTAATATCAAACTTTCCTTGTTTAAATCAGTCTGCACTTCCTCTCTCCCGATTGGACCATTACTGATACAGAATTAGTACAAGGAGTGGTCTCAGGAGACAGACGCACAAAGAAGGGATCTAGGGGCTGGTTTGGTCATGCCCTTTGGGCTGGAGTGTAGACGGAGCTAGTTGCCAATGGGAAATGGGATGTGTATTTATTAGAGTTCTCAAGAGAAACAGAACCGATTAGAAAGATAGACATGGAGATAGCTATGTACATACATAATATTTCTCCATGTATCTATATATCTCCTATTGGTTCTGTATCTGCGTACCTGTCTATCTTCATATATAAATATCTCTATCTATATACAAAAAATAAGGCATTGCCTCACATGATTATGAAGGGCAAGAAGTCCCATGACCTGCTGTCTGCAAGCCGGAAGCCTAGGAAGGCCAGTGGTGTAGTTTTAAGGCCTGAGAGCAGAGAGCCAATGGTGTGGATTCCAGTCCAAGTCTGAAGGCCTGAGAACCAGGATCACTGAGGGCAGATCAATATCCCAGTTAAAGCAATCAGGCCCAGAGGAAGTCAACTTCCTCTGCCCTTTTGTTCCATTCAAGTTCATAATGGATTGGATGCTGCCCGCCCACTCTGGAGAGGGCTGCCTGCTTTACTCACACTGCCAATTCAAATGTTAATCTCTTCCAGAAACACTCTCACAGACACACACAGAAAAAACGTTTAACAGCTAACTGAGCATCCCTTGGTCCAAATTTATACATAAAATTAACCAGCAGGGGATGCCAGTTATCCATGGCATGCGGTCATATCACAATCAAGCTATCAGCAGTGGTGGATTCTGATGAAGTGCCAACTAAAGCACACGCTTTGAGAGCAAGAGCCTGCTGCACCTGACAGTTTTGTTAGTAGTGATGATATATGACCATGGTATGGGATACATTATTTTTAGTGCACTTAAGCATTTACAGTGAAAGTGACAAACCCAAGTTCCTTAACTTAGCGACCTTTCATGACAGTCTAGAAGCAGCTTTTATTTCTTGTAGGCACAGTGATAATATCACTAAAAATCAAACACAAAATTTAACAGGTTGCTGCATAACAATGACAGCTACACCCCCGGGCATAGTGGCAAGCGCCAGTAGTCCCAGCTACTCAGGAGGCTGAGGCAGGAAGATCACATGAGCTATGATGATGCCACTGCACTCTGGCCTGGGTGACATAGCAAGATCCTGTCTCAAAAAAAAAAAAAAAAGACCCTGAAACCTGAAATGGGTGGGGACATCTGGCTGGAACCAGATGAAACTGACAGTCTTCATTCCTCAAGTCACTCTAAGCCTCCCTTATCAGTGGACATAGTTTGCCCTCAGTGTCTGCTAGCCTTCCTCTGCTTGAAAACCCAGGATAACCTCACCTGGGGCAGGTGCCATGAAAGGGGATGCCCATTCTCAAGGTCCCCCCTAACCACTCTGTGTTGCCAATAGACTCATAACTAGGGTCAAATCTCAATATGCTCCAAAGCGAAGGATATGTACTATGATCCAGGAGGAAATAGCTTATGCACCAAAAGAATTCAAGACTGCTAATACATACTAGCAGAAACCTGGGGCACAAGTGTGAGAGTGGATTCCAAGGATAGCATACCAAAGAGGACAGAATATAAAAAAAAGATCAGGCTGGGAGCGGTGGCTCATGCCTGTAATCCTAGCTAGCACTCTGGGAGGCCGAGGTGGGCGGATGGTTCTGAGCTCAGGAGTTCGAGACCAGCCTGAGCAAGAGCGAGACCCCGTCTCTACCAAAAATAGAAATTAATTGGACAGCTAAAAATATATATAGAAAAAATTAGCCATGCATGGTGGCGCATGCCTGTAGTCCCAGCTACTCAGGAGGCTGAGACAGTAGGATTGCTTGAGCCCGGGAGTTTGAGGTTGCTGTGAGCTAGGCTGACGCCACGGCACTCACCCCAGGCAAGAGAGTGAGACTCTGTCTCAAAAAAAAAAAAAAAAAAAAAAAAAAAAAAAAAAAAAAAAAAAAAAAAAAAAAAAAAAAAAAAAAAAAAAAAAAAAAAAAAAAAAAAAAAAAAAAAAAAAAAAAAAAAATCAGATTAAATTCATTGATAATGGGTGCTTACTAGAAACTTCAAATTTAATGTTAGCTTGTACAGCTGTAGGTGGCTTTAACAGTTTAGTCCATTTATTTCAGAAATTTGGACTCGATGGCAGCCTTTGGTTAATGAGATTCAAATGCCAGATGTGTAGTTGGCATGATGGGAAAGAAGAAACCCACAGACTTAGGGAGATAGAAATATTGAGGGTGTTTATTATATGCGAGATGTACACCCACCCCACCTCCAACTATCTTTTATCAGAAGGCAGTCCCTTCACTAAGTCTTTGAGAAAAGCATTAATGAGAGGATCATCTGAATCTTTGAAAAGCTCTGTTGTTGCTCTACTGGTGAGGTTTGTGTTCATCTTCATGGCCAGCCTGGAGCTTCCTCACCTGAGAACAGAAAAACTGGTATATTCTAGGAGGAACTGAGGTGCGGGCCACTGAGTGCTGCCAGAAAGCCTGCCTGGCCACAGGTCACAAGCTGACAGAGGAGCATGAGTATGAGGAAGGCTGGACTATCTCCATGACCTCCCCATTCTCCACCCTTCACAGGACACCAAGGAGAAGCCTCAGGCCACTGCGCCCAACAAGTCTTCTCCTGCTTACTCTTGCCTCCATAGTCCCGCCTCTTTAGCCTCATCTCCTGACTCCTCTCCCCTCTTCCCCAAACAGGGATGTCATTTCAGCTCTTGTACCGTCAATCTTCTCCTCATGACAGGCCCTTTATTCATCCTGTTGCCTTTGCTTGAAAAGTTCTTCCTGTAAGTCCTTGTGGAGGCTTCTTCTCAGCTTAAAGTCTCAGCTTCAATATCAGTCTCAGCTTAAATATCCCCTCCTTGGAGAGGCCTTTTCTGACAGTGAAGTTCCTGCCGTCCTGTACGGCTTCAGCTAGTTCCTTTCTTTCTGGCATTTGTCACTACCTGAAATTAATGTAGGTGTCATTTATGTTTGTTCATCTCCCTCAACAGACTGGAAGTGCGTGAGGACAAGGATCTTGTCAGGCATTTTCGTCGCTTATTCCTCAATATTTAGCAAAGGACCTGGAACGCAGGCATTCGTTTCTTAATTTAAAAATGAACGAGTGAACGCAGCCAACCCCCTACTGTTAACGTTTCCTGGCCCTCTGGCCCCTCACGCATCACCTAGAGCCACGCCCCTCCTCGCACGGCCCGCCTCAGTTTCCCCCGCTCCAGGTGATGAGGACCTCGGTCTCCTTCCTGGCCGCTCTCCGACGGCTGTGGCCGCACCCACTCCTGGCTCTCCCCTGGCAGCATCGCCAGCCACTGCTCCGGAACTCGGAGAGCGCTACAGCGCCGGCGGGAGGTGCCCGGGTCCCGCTGACCTCTGGAGCAGGGGCCAGGACTACCTCGGCGCCACAGACAGTCCGGGCATCGAGGGCCGGATGTAGCCGCGCGAGGCCGGAAGTGGCCCTGGCTCTCCCACCCCATCCTCGCTAGGACTGCAGGAGTCTCGGCATCTCGGCGGTAGGCCAGGGAAGGCAGTGGCGCGGGGGAGCCGCCTGTGAGGGCTCGGAGGACGGCAGCGAAGCTCGGAGTCCAGCCTCTTCGTCTTTGGTTCCTTCAGCAAAGAACGCCCGGCGAAGGGGAAAAGGGAAAGTTTCAAAGCCGGGAGCCCGGAACAGTTGCCCGGGCAACCGTGCGGCCTGAGGCGTGGAAGGGGAAGGACAGCGTCGCACACAACCGTCAGCCGTGATTGGTCAGTTCTTGGACCGCCCCTTGTTCTGCCTCCGACACTTGACTGGCTAAGAGCATCGGGGGTGGGACTTCCGGACGCGGTCGCGTGGATGGTAGGGCAGCGCCCGGGGAGCTTGGGGCCCTCGGGGCCCTTAGACCCCGGCACGGACTTCGGGCCTCGCTGCCCGCCAGCTGGACCCTGAACGCCTGCAGCAAGGACCTGGGGCCGAGCCAGCAGGGCCCCCGCGCAGGCCGCAAGGAAGGGGGTGGGAAGCCAAGGTGGAAATACTGTACCGTCCGCCCTCACCCTCACCGTCCGAACGAGAGTGCAGGTCAGCGATAAACTAGTCAGGTCAGGTTCTCTAGTGGCCGAGAAGTTGGGAGGGAAGACTGAGCAGAAGCCAGGAGAAAGACGGGCAAACCTCTGAGCCTCCTCACCCTCTGCCCAGAGAGACACCAGGACCCTTCTCGGGCTTCCTCCCCTCCAGCCTCCCACCTCTCAGTGAGCACCTTCGACCTGGCATTCAAGGCTCTTCCATGACAGTCCCAACCCCTCAGTCTCATTTGCTCTTGTCAAACTGCTAAATTCCACTCTTAAAATATTCTTGCCAGATCTGTCCAGGAATGGTAGCCTCTCAATGGATCGCTAGAGGGAGAAGCGGACAGAGCCCCAGGGAGCGTCTCCGGAGTGGGGCGCTCTGCAGGCACCATACCAGGGGCCTTGGTACTACATCCGCCTCTGCCATGAAAGGGGAACATTTATCCTGGATACTATGATCTCTGAGCTCCCTGGAGGCACGAGCAGAGTATTTAAATGACTCCCTGGATCACTCAACAGACCTCTGAATGGTTCAAGTCCTGACACCTGGTCCCTGACGCACTGGCTACACAGCCTAAGGAACTGAAATCAAAGCAAGCAATATCCACTGTGCAAGTGAGTATGCTAAGCTCTCTTGCCAAGTGATGACAGCTTCCAGTATCATTTTAACAAGTTTCCTTCCCACCTGGCTCCTTAATTAGAAAACAGTCTCCTTGAGAGTAACCCTGCCTTACAAGTGAGAGGGGTCCCCCTCAGCCCCTCACACGGAGCCAAGCAGGGAAATCCCATTTCTGGCTGAGTGATTGGAGCCATGAAGACAAGCTGAAGGAGGGCAACTGCTTTTTTTCTGGCCTTTGAGAAATAACCATGTAATTCAACCAGCTCTGCCAGCGACCTGAGCCTAGATCCCACTGAGACCTGTCAGACACCGCCAAACCCCGCCTGGACTCGCACCAGTCAGCAGCTCCCTGGTGTCCAACTGATTACATGCCCCACCACACTCCCAACTCCAGCTGAGCCCAATGTCCCTGAAGGTCAAGACTATCGGCTGTTCCACTCTTTTTAGACAGCCCTGCCTCATAATACCATGTATTTGTTAGACAGTAAATAGCTGTTGGGGTGCATGGAAATAGGGGTCTTCCTTACAGGATAAAATACCAGACCTAGTCAGGCACCATGAAACAAACCTACAGTCCCAGCTATTTGGGAAGCCAAGCCAGGAGGATCACTTGAGCCCAGGAATTCGAGGCTGCAGTGCCCCAAAATTGCACCTGTGAATAGCTACTACACTCCAGCCTGGGACACACAGTGAGACCCCACAAAAAAAAAAACCCAGACCTGTATCTGAACCGTAGCTTCCAGCTCTCTAGTTGTATGACTTTGGGCAAGTTATTGGGCTTCTCTCTCAGCCACGGTTTCCTCTTCTATAAAACTGGGATAATACCATCCATTCGGAGTTGCGCAGAGTAGAGGCAGTGCTTGGCCCCAGGCCTGGCATAGCAGCTGCTCAACAACTGGCAGCTAACATTACTCTTCTTGGTCCACTGGCCTGTTCAAGCCACTGCATCCCTTAGGAGCTGGAAGCCAAGGAGAGCTGCAGCTACCCTGGTGGCCCCATAACCATGGAGACAGGTGGGGGTCTCTGTGGCCTGTCTGATACAGACCGGCTCATGGTCAGTTGGTGTCAGAGCTGAAAGTTCTCTTGGGAGCTAAGCCACAAATATAGAATAATAGGCAGGCTCAGCCCATCACCCCCCACCAGGGGGAAAAGTAGAGAAGGAGACATGGAAGCTACAGAGGTTAAAAGCCAGGGGAAGACCAGGAGTCAAACAGAGCCAGGCAAATTATAAAGGACATAGATCAAGAGGTCGAGGAGGTGAGAAGTAGCAGAGATAGGTGGCAGCAGCTGCACAATGGACCAAGAGGGAAAGTCGTCCCTGGTAATCGAGGAATCCTTGATGGATCAGAGGCCCCAGTGGAAGCAAGTGGAAAAAGGCCAATCACAAAACTCAGCCCCCAGCACCTGAAGGAGATGGGGGTCAGGCAGGAAGCACTGAGCATGCGTTCCCAAGTGGGTTCTGCCTGGCTCTGGGCTCCTGAAGGGAAGAGCTCAGTGGGCAATGCCCTTGGGACAGTGACAGCAGCAGCAGACAGCCTGTCCACAGGTCCACAATTTCAGAAGCGGCTGGCTGGCTTCAGGCTTGGAAACCTCTGTACTTAGAAGCCTTTGCATGTATGTTTGTATGTATTTATTTTGGTACAGTCTTACTTGGTCACCCCAGGTAGAATGCTGTGGCATCATTATAGCTCACTGTAGCCTCAAACTCCTGGGCTCAAACAATCCTGCCTCAGCCTCCAGAGTAGCTGGGACTACAGGTGCACTCCCTGAGGCCCGGCTAATTTTTCTATTTTTAGGAGAGTTGGGGTCTCACTCTTGATCAGGCTGGTCTTGGACTCCTGAGTTCAAGTGATCCTCCTGCCTCGGCCTCCCAAAGTGCTAGGATTACAGGCATGAGCCACGGCGCCCAGCCTGCTCGTCGATTTATTTCCCCAACACTCTGGAATGGGCCTTAGGCAAAAGGGACCCCAATCCCTTTGGTCACGGCTGAGGGTGTCCAAGCCAAAAGCAGTGACTCAAGGATGCCTGAATGAGGGCACAAGGTTGGCCCGGAGCCCCCACCATGCTTAGTGGAGGGGGTCGAGTGCCATGCCCCATAAGACAGAGCTGTAGGCCAGCACTCGAAGTCCAAGGCCTTTAATGTGCAGCTAGAGAGTCTGCCCCTCCTCACCCTCACCCCTCCCACATTGCCTTGCCCCACCCCATGCCTGATCCTCCCAGCTGCCTTCCCACACCCTCTCACTCCTCCCGGGGGCCTCCACTCCTGCAGGGGTCCCAGTGTTCCTGGGTGCCCCGGCCCCTCCCTCCTGGCCTCCTAGGTGGGAGCAGGTGGGGGTGCAGCCAGAGCCCCCGCTGCCGCCCCCAGCATCAGCATGGCCAGGGCCTTGGGCCCCGAGGTGTGGATCTTCTCGTGCCGGTGCAGGTTGGAGCGCCGGCTGAAGCTCTTGCCGCAGAGCGGGCAGGCGTAGGGCCGGACGCCACGGTGGGTGCGCTGGTGGGCGGTGAGGTGCGAGCTGTGGCTGAAGCTCTTGCCGCAGTCGAGGCAGTGGTAGGGCTTCTCGCCCGTGTGCGTGCGGTTGTGCGCGATGAGGTTGGAGCGCTGGCTGAAGCACTTGCCACACTCGGGGCACGGGTAGGGCTTGACCCCCGTGTGGGTGCGCTGGTGGGTGACCAGCGCCGAGCTCTGCGTGAAGCACTTGCCGCAGATGGGGCACTTGTGCGGCTTGGCACCCGTGTGGGTGCCCTGGTGGGTGACCAGGTCCGAGCGGCGGGTGAAGCGTTTGGCGCAGCAATCGCATACGTAGGGCTTCTCGCCTGTGTGGATGCGCTGGTGCTGGATCAGCGTCGAGTGGTGGCTGAAGCTCTTTCGGCAGGCGGGGCAGGTGTAGGGCTTCTCGCCCGTGTGGATGATCTGGTGCTGGATGAGGTGCGAGCTGCGGCCGAAGCGCTTGCCGCAGTCCGTGCAGGCATAGGGCTTCTCGCCCGTGTGCGTGCGCCGGTGCGTCACCAGGTGCGAGTGCCAGCTGAAGCCCTTGCCGCACTGCTCGCACTTGTATGTCTTCTTGCCCGCGTCGCCGTCGGGGGCAAGGCCCTCCTCGCCACTCTCTAGGGTACCCTTCTCCTCTTCGCTGGGTTTCTCTGGGACGTGGCCCTCCCGGGGCTTCAGGGCACTGGTGTCCGGCAGGGCTGGATTTGGCTGCCCGTCTTCTGGGGCACCCAGCTGCCCAGCGTCTCCACCCGGCCCTGAGCTCTGGCCGCTAGCTGCCTGCTGCCTGCACAGCAGGACACCCTGGGCCCTGCCTGCCCTGGTTCTGAAGGGCTTCATATCCCCAGGGGCTGCCACAGACGGGGTCAGCTCCTCCTGCCCCACCTCGAGGGCTCCTGGAGAGAGAAAGAGGGTTTCCAGTGGAGAGCAGCTTTCCTAAGGGACATGGCGGTAGGGTGAGGAAGGTCCAGCTCAAGGTGGGCGCAGGAGTCTGGGAGACTAGAAAGGACACAGGCCCAAGGAAAAGCCTGGAAGCAAGAGCCACCCTCTACAGAGGAGGGGGTCTGGCAGCCCTGCCCCAGGAAGGGTCAGTGTCACACCCACAGAAGGTCATGTCGACAAGGGGCACCTGGGAATGACACTGCCCACCCCTCACTTCCCTAGAACAAGGGGCCCACGCGTCCCTCACCTGTGCTCACGCCTCTCTCCTCCGGCTCATCTGTCTGCTGGCTCGAGCTCGAGGCCTCGCCCTTGCCCTGGACTTGGGGGACCCAGAAAGGCCTGCTGAAGGGAAACCCTGCCCAGAAAGACACACTGTGCTCATCACGGACCTTCTGGGCTGCCCAGCCATGGATATCATCCCCCCTCAAAAAGGGATGGGACAAGACAGGGGTGAGGCTGTGGAAACATGGGGTGAAGTAAAGCGGGACTCAAGAAATCCCTGTGGGCAACAGGGTCTGTCCCCGCGTCAGGAAGGGGACACCAGAGCGTCTCTTCCCAGGGCTGAGCTGGGCCTGTCTCCTGGTTTTCTGAACAGCAACCTAATTCAAGGGGGAGGAGCTGGGCCAGGTCAGGCCGGCAACGTCTTTACGTCACCACAGCCCCCAAGCAGTGGGGCCAGTGCTGTCAGAAACAGGACGAAGGTCTCGATCCTGCACACACACCTGAGGATTACTTGGGGAAGTGGGCACAGAAGCCAAGTGGGAGGGGCTGGGGTAAAAGGACCAGGGCTGCTGGTGACCAAGAAGTCTCCTCATTTGCCAAGTCCTGGGCTGACGGGCCCTGGGAATTTTGGTAGAGTCGGGAAGAGGGCAGAGGGGCCCTGGCATCCAGCACCCGAGGGAGGAAAGAAACGCACCAGACCAACCGGGTGGTTTGGGGCGTCCGTGAGGCCAGTGGTGGGGCTGCAAATGGATGCTAAGTTCCCTCTGATCTCCCAGGACTTGCCTGGACTTGTTGGTCTGGGCCCTGGGGAATGTTATCAACGGGTGGTGAACAAACCTGAGCTAATTAAAGGAGTGAGCGGGCGGCTGGTGTGGGCCAGTGAGGGTCTCGGGACCACCAGTGAAGCCACGGGGTGGAACTGCCAAGCCCCCAGGATTCTGCCGGCACTAGCAGGTATGCGATAGCTATGTGTCGACTGAATGAATGACAGCGAATGAGTGAACACTCTGATTTTTCCATAAGACCTTATAAAGTTCTGTCAAGAAAACTATTGAGTCCGAAACTGAGGAATCAAAAGCTCTGGGACTTAAATACTTACCATGCAGAAACTGAGGGGACCGAGGCCCCTCTGAGAAGAACACACGCTCCTCAGAGCAGATGGCCACAGCAGAGTCTGCAGGGCCTGGGGATCTGGCCGATGCCATTTCCCTCCAGGGCAAGCAGCCCCAGGCCCCAGAGCCAAGCTTTCTGCTCAGACATCTCTGGAGTTGGGGCTTGGAGACGGAAGGTAAAACTACGGGAGTAAGTGAGCACTCTCACAGAACCAAAGAAAAGCGCTGTCCAATACGGTAGCTGCGAGCCACGTGTGGCTATTTAAACTCTAATTTGAGCTGATTAAGGAAAATTTAAAAACTCAATTGCTCTACCCACGTTTCAAGTGTGCAACAGCCAATTCGGCTCATGGCTACTGTACTAGCAAGATGCAGAACATTCCATCACCGTGGAAGGTTCTTTAGAACAGTGCTGTCTAGTGGACGATGAGAGGGACCAGGGTGAGGATGGGAGGGAGGGGATGGCAGGGCAGGACCCCCTTCTCTGACCCCCAGGCCCCCACCAGGCGAGCTCTTACCCAAGGACAGCCCATTTCTCTTCTGCAGGACGTCCCTGTAGAAGTTCTGCTGCGCATGGTCCAGCCGTCCCCACTCCTCTCGGGAGAGGTACAGAGCCACGTCCTCAAAGGTCACTGGCATCTGAACAATGCAAAATGTGCACTCTGCAGGACATGCCATGGACACAGTGGAGGGACATAAGGACACCAACACGTGTTTTGAGTCCCAGACTCCCAACCTGCTGTCTCAAGTGACACTGCCACTCGCATCTGATGGTGACACAGGAAAGCCACTCAAGGATGGCTTTTCTTGAGGCAGGTGGGGGGTGACAGCCAAGCAGTATTTTCAGGGACCACGGCTACCGCGCAGGATGTGCACACAGCCCCACCCCAGCTCAGATGCAGGGGACAGTTCCCAGGCAGGGAGCCCGTGTCTCTACCTCCTCCTGCTCTTCCTCCAGCGTGGCCGGGCCTGAGCGTGGGCCCGGAGCCTGGAGAGAACACTCACGCAGCCACTCAAGCGGCCCTACAGTAAGAGCCCCGAGCCGGCTCCACGTGGCAAGGCTCCACGTGGCAAGGTCAGCGGGGTCCTGGCTTCATGCACCGAGCCAGCAGGTGCAGGATGGGCTAAGCCCCTATGTGGGGGCTGGGGAAAGGCCACTCACCTGGGACCAGGCAGTGAGGAGTGCCGCAGCCATCTGCCGGTCTCTGGTCCTTCCCTCTCGGGAAAGCACTGGGATCCGGGAGGACGGGAGGGCTGTGAGAGGAGAAGGGTCCTCAGGGTGACCAGCTTGTCTCGCTGGACTGCTGCTCCTCCTGCTGCCTCAAACCCCGCCCCCAACCCAATCCAAGAAGAGCGTCAAACCACTCTGAGGCTGCCAGGGGGTGGGAGGCGAACCCCAACCCATCCAGGTGCAGAGCCCCTCAACCCCACATGAACCTCCACCCTCCACGCCCCTTCCTACCTCCGCCAGGCAAGAAGATAGCTTTCTCTTTAGATCCATGACTTAGGGGCGCCCAGCCCCACGCGCCTCGAGCCCTGTCCTCCTGCAATGCCCCCTCGGGGTGCGGCTCTTCTGGCTCCATCTTAATGTACGGTGACTCCCAAGCAGCTCCCAAAGGCACCATCTCCTCTGACCCAGAAAGCATTTCCTGACAAGGATGCCCATGGCCTGGGACCTGGAAACAACAGCCCCATCAGCGAGTGGTGGAGAGGGGGACGCACACCCAGAGATGCATGCCCGGGGACCCAGCAGGACAGACAGCCTGATGGAGGGCACAGCACGAAGGACTGGCCTTGCTTTGTCCTCTCCTACTCGGCCCAGCAAGGATGGGGGGCAAGGGAGGGAAACCCCTCCAGCCGCTGTCACAGTGCAGGTAGGCAAGGTGCCCCGAGGGCAGTTACCTCTTCTCAACTCAAGCCTTACCCAGGCCATAGCAGTGTAGATGGCTGGTTTTTAGTATAGGAGAAAACCAGGTGTAGTGGCTTGAAGAGTGTCCCCTAAAATCCTTGTCCACTCTGAACCTCAGAATGTGACCTTATTTGGGAAAAGGGTCTCTACAGAGGTAATTAATCATCCCAGATTTAGAGTGGGCCCAAAATGTAATTAGACTTATGTCCTTGTAAGAATAGGAGAGGACACAGAGACCCAGAGAAGGAAGCAGGGAGGGGAGTGATAGGAGGCCAAGCAACACCAGGGGCCCCCAGAAGCTGGAAGAGGTGACGAAGGGTCTTCCCCGAGAGCCTCAGCAGAGAGGGTGGCCCTGCCACCACCTCGGTTGTGGACTTCAGCCTCCAGGACTGTGAGTAAATTCTGGTTGTTTCCACCAGTGAGTGAAGCTTTTTACGGCAGCCACAGGACACAGCACAGGACACTAATACAGCCAGCCAGGTTCAGCGATCAGACAACAGCCCTTGATCATGTAGCTCAAAAGCTCTGGGAAAGTCATTTCCCTCGCACTGGGAGGCCCCTGGGGAGGCCTCATGGGCCCTGGCCGGCCTTCTGCTCAGGACTCAAACCTACTCCTCCACCCGCCATCTGCCGGGTCTTGAAGGGAAAGAACCAGGTCAGGAGTCAGGGTGCCCAGGGGCCAGACGCAGTGACACCCCTGGCCAGGTGGGCAGCCTCTGGAACGCCTCTGCTCTGCCACCTGCCCAGAGCAGTAATGAGGTACACACAGATAACAAGTGAGAAAGAGCTGCCTGCTCAGGAAAGTTCTGGATAAACACAGAGCAGCACTGGTAATTATCACTGTACTTGTGTGTACTTGACAGAACCCAACATCAGCAGAGAGTATCGGCATGTTCAAGGCATACGAAGTCATTGTGGAAGGGAATCTGAGCAGGGGTAACCATTCTTTGTACTTCCATGGTATCAAAACAAGAACTTATACTTGATTTGCATTTCTGTTTACAACCATGGGCAGTACTGGTTGAGAGGATACAGGTTTCTCTGACTTAGCTTCTAGTCGCGGGTGTTCTTGTTTCGCGTGCTGCAATAATAACCTATCACGGGCTGATGAACTGCCTACACAGGACTTGTGCCCATTATCTCCCTCAAGCCTCCAGTGACCTGGCGAGACAGGTGGGAACAGCAGGCACATGATCCACATTTACAGATGACACACCTGGTTCCCATGGGCCAGGGGACTTGCCCAAGGTCACGCACCTGGCCTACAGCTGACTCATACTCCTCTGACTCCAAGCCCGGAAACCTGGGTCCCCTGCAGGTGGTAATTACACACACACACAGGCACCAGGCATAGAAAGAACTGGAAGCTCAGACCCAGAGAGATGAGGAGATGTGGTCCCAGGTAGAGGGGAATGGGGGAGTAGAATAAGGCCTCCCTGTGCTTTGAGCCCTGTTCAGAGAGAGACCCTCACTGCATAGCCCCCTTGCTATCCCATGTGGCCACTGACTACAAAATTCCCCAAGCAAAGCAAAACAGTTACACTGTCAATTCCAGATGGAGGGTATTTCCGTCTTGCCACCTTCTTTTAACCCCCACCCCCAATGCGCCCATCCACCAGCCCTGCCCCTGCCTTGAAGACCCATTCCAGGCCCTTCCACAGCCTCCTTCACCTGGACTGTCCATACCTCCTGGGCTCGCTCCTTGTCCTGGGTGGCCCGGATGCCTCCGCCATCTGCAGACATTTTCTATTTCAGAGCTAGAAAGAACAGCTGAGTTGTTTCTCCCTCCAGCTTCTGGCCAGCAGCCTGGAAGAACAGAAAGGAATCAGCCAGTGCTTCCTGGACACCTCCACAGTGCCCAGAAAATCCCCAGGAGGACCAGAGCTCGCTGGTCCCAATCAGAAATAAAGTCTCCCAGACCCTATCCAACGGTCTCACTTTCTACGATGAGTTTGGTTCCTCCTTTTGCAAGAATGCTAATGTATTGTCTCCTTAGTCGCTGAAGCAGGAGACCGCATCACAGTAAAGCTGGCTCAGGGAAAGCTGGGCTAAATCAGAACCAGCATTTCCTGTCACCAGGAGCAGAAAGTTCTGCAGAGACCCTACAAAACAGGTGCTGGTGGGGCCTCACCCGTCAAAGCCAGAGGCATCCAAGGCCCTCTGTGCCCCCGCCTGACTCTCAGCTGCACCCGCGATTCAGAAATCAACCTGCCCACTCTCAGGAGCCCCTCCTGCAGCTGCAGCCACATCCATCCTGCTCACTGTCCCCGCAGACGATGTCATTCTTCCCACACCCAGGTCCTGGCCCCCTTCTCTCCTGCCAACCCAAAGCCTTCCACCTTTGACCACATCTTCTCCTGCAAGCTGATCACCTGTGCGGGTCTCAGGATCCAGGTGCCCTCCCCAGCACCCCCTTCGCACCGAGGTGGAGGGAGCAGGGCCCCCTCCCCAGGGAAGGGAGTCTCCGCAGCCTGCACCGGGCGGGCGGCGGAGCCGAGTGGAGACTGGGATTAGGGACAACAGGAAGTCCCTCCCAGATCCCGTTCCCCATGCAGCTGCCGCCCTACAGGGTTCCTGGCTTCGAGGGTTCCGGGTCTGGGTTCCCAAGCCTGGCCTGTACCTGCTCCTGGCCAGGAGGTGACTCCCAGATCTGCGATGCCAGCTACTGTTGATTGCTTTACCCAGCACAGATTCATGATACCAGCAAAGCAGGTGCCCCAAAACAGAAAAATGGGAAGATGCATTTTGTGGGAAGATTTTGATATTTGACGGTTCAAAGACAGCATCGCAGTTGTCCTTACGGGAAGGAGGTCGCTTTGCCAGGGGGAGGGGCAGGATCATTCTTTCCAGCACACAGGGCTTCTGAAGGTCTTATTAATATTAATAGTTGTCTCCTTGGGGCTCCTAGATTCATTTAAGGCCCCCCAGGTCAGGGAGTCCTCTGGGTCCCCCCAAGACTGGCAAGGAGCTGTCCCTCCCTAAAGTGAATTTAAGAAACAGAGACGCTGGGAACCCCCCGCCCCCACCCTGATGCCCTGATCTCCCAAAGATGTGGGTAAATCTGATTTTTCCAGACCCACTCCAGCTCAGGGACAGAGGGCATGAGAGGTCTGACCCCACTGCTCATGTGGCCCCAGATCCTCAGACACCCCCGGCAGCTTCAGATTCCACCTCTCAGACTCCACTTCCCCTTAGACCCGGAGAACTAAGTCCTAGCATAGGGAGGACAGAGACTGTGCTTTATGTTCTGGGGTGAGGAACCGCTTCTCCTGGGCAGGGCATGGGGGCTGGGTGTCAGGAAGGGGGCAGGGGCTCAACCCCGGAATCAGATTCCAGGAAGGTTCCTGCAGGAAATGCTCCCACACCACTGCCCTGGCTCACCAAAGTCCTCTGACATGCACTGCTCCACCCAGTAAGACAGGTACAATTGCCCCGGTACCAGCTCATGGCTGTGCTGTGTGGGCTTACAAGGGTTTAATTTTTTTTAACTTAGTTTCTAACATTTAAAAATTAGAAGAGTTCTCATAAAATTGATTTTTTAAAAAATTAGAACATTAAAAAAATCAGAACATTTGGTAATGCTGGACCCACATTCTGGGTCAGGTGGCCACAGTCCCTTCTTGGCCCCCTAAGCACCTGAGTTTGCAACTCTGCTCTTGGAGCTAAACATGTTTTAGGAGTCCTGGGATTCTATGGATTCTACTGTCAATTTGATGAAAGAAAAATTACTGCTGGGGTTTGTCTCTGGTTAGTATCTCCAGGTGCTTTAATCCTGAAGGAGAAGAGGGAAGTACAACATGGTAGCAAAAGCCAATACGGTTTTCAAGCCAGAGTGAGCTATCAACTGAAACAAAGCAAGGGAGGGGCAGGTCGTGGAAACAGTGACAGTGCTCAGTTGGCCAACGAGGAGCAGAGCCCAGGTTAAGGGAACCCACTCCTGCGGGGGAGTACTTCAACCCACACAGTCCCAGGAGTGCACCATGTCCCCAAAAAGTAGGTGTGCCCTGACTTCTGGGCAAAAGTTTCTCTACCATCAAAAGGGGCCAATTGTGGGGCACGGGGCAGTCCAGAGGTCTGAGGCCAAATGAAGACTGAGCATTTCTTTACTTGTTCAAAGAATATTTATCAAGTGCCTACTATATGGCAGACATGAACTCCTTCTAGGAATTGAGAGGAATTCCTTCCAGGGCAGGCTTTAGGGTGTAAGATGGGAGGGCAAAAGGACTTCAAGGGCCTTTACAAAACCATATTTTGTTTAAACAGGAAGGTTGGGTGTCTGGTAAGCAACCAAAAGAGAATTCGATTTCTGGCTGGGTGCAGTGGCTCACGCCTGTAATCCTAGCACTCTGGGAGGCCGAGGCAGGTGGATCGCTCAAGGTCAGGAGTTCAAGACAAGAGTGAGACCCCATCTCTACTAAAAAAAAAATAGAAAGAAATGATCTGGACAACTAAAAAAAACTATATATATATATATATAAAAATTAGCCAGGCATGGTGGCGCATGCCTGTAATCCCAGCTACTCGGGAGGCTGAGGCAGAAGGATGACTTGAGCCCAGGAGTTTGAGGTTCCTGTGAACTAGGCTGACGCCACAGCACTCTAACCCAGGCAACAGAGCAAGACTCTGTCTCAAAAAAAAAAAAAAAAAAAAAAGAATTCGATTTCTATGTGAAATCTCCTGACTCTTAAATTAATAACAAAAATATTAAAATTTCAGAATAAGTCCAACAGAACATGCCTGCTGCCTGCATCCAACTCAGAGGCCACCCGTTTAGGGATGTACTTACCTCCCAAGAATTACCTATAACGGATGAAGGCGCTTAGCAGAGCTTCAGGCATGGAAACCACTGCACAAATGCAACTCCTGTACCGGCAGCTTTACTGACCTGGATTAAGGAGGGGACTCCACCTTCAGTGAATTAATCCTTAGCTACTCTCAGAGATTGGCCTGACGGTTAACTCAAGACTTAAAGAATAATGAAAATGAAGGGAAAAAAATCATCTGAAGTAAGAACAAAATAACTGGTACTAATTAAGGCGGCTAAGCCAGGCTGGAGACCTGCACCTAACGCAATGCAGAGATGGAGCCCTAGGAAGGAAACAGGGGACCACAGGGGAAAATAAAGAAATGTGAGCTCGGTAAAGAAAAATAAGAGTAATAAACAGCGGAGCAAACGTTAAACATTGAAGAAGAAAGGGAAATCAGTAGAAGCGTTAAATAGGTGTGGCTCCAGGGAATAAAAACTTTTTAAAGAAAAATATCTAAGACCTGCCAGGGCCGCGATAGACCAGGGCGTGGGAGGCCGAGCGGCCCGCGGCCCTATCACCCCCGGAGGCGCGGAGGCGACCCCGCGACCCGGTCGCCGAAGCCCACGCGGCCGCGAGAGGACACAGTCGGAACCGCGGGAGACCGGAGACCGGAGAGCCCCACGCACGCCAGTTCCGCCGCCAGGCGCCGCAGCCACAGAACGCGGACGCGGGGAGCGTGTCGCCTCGGCAACGGCGCTGCTCCGCCCCGCTCTCGTGCCCACGGGCGACGCCGGTGATTGGCTGGAGCCCCGCTGGCCGCGCCCCTCCACTCAGCCTCGTCCCGCCGGGCACCGCCCAGCGGCCCGCACCTGCGCGCTAGCGTCCACGCCCCCGGAGGCCATCTCTGCCAAGCCAGAGGAGCACCCGAGTGCCGGCTGACTGGGCTGGTGTCCCCGCGTTTCCTGTCCGGCTGCCTCATTGCAACTTCCGGCTTCCCCGACTCTCGCTGCGTCCCACCTGCCCGGCCCTGGGCGCGGGGGCAACCGGAGCGATGAGGTCGGCGGGGCCAGGGCCCCTGGGTCCTCGAGCCTGCTTCCAACCGTGGGGAATCTGAGGCTGCCCGCCAGAGGGCCCTCCGCCGGAGAACGCCGGGGCCGCCTCCGTGCCTGCGACCCCGGAGTCTTAATTAAGGGAGAGGCGAACCTCCGGGGCGAGGATCCGGATCCATGAGGAGCCAACCCCGCTCTGCCCCGCGGTCCAGCCTCCCAGGTCGGGAGTCTGCCCCTACACTCACCTGTTTTGGATGTTGTTTGGGAGTCTGCCCCTACACTCACCTGTTTTGGATGTTGTTTTGTTATGTTTCAAAAATGAGAGTATACCATATGCTGCTGACCTGCCCCCTCTGTGTGTGTGCGTGTGACATATATCTTAAGGATTGTTCAAGATAAAAAACATACAGAGAAAAATGGGGGGGGGGGACCATGCAGGATTGCCTTGCTTTTTGGGGGGGGGCGGGGCGCTTTTGTTTTGCTTCATTGTTGTTGGAGACAGGGTCTCCCTCTGTTGCCCAGGCTGGAGTGCAGTGGTGTCATCATAGCTCACTGCAACCTCAAACTCCTGGGCTCAAGCAATCCTCCTGCCACAGCCTCCTGAGTAGCTGGGCCTGCAGGCACACGCCTGGCTACTTTTTCTATTTTTTGTGGAGACAGGGTCTCGCCCAGGCTGGTCTGGAACTCCTGACCTCAAGCAATCTTCCCGCCCCAGCCTTCCAAAGTCCAAAGTGCTAGGATTACAGGCGTGAGCCACCGCACCCAGCCTTGTTTTGTTTTTAAGCTAGGACACATTCTGTTGTATGAATCTATTCAATTTCCTTAACTAGTCCCCCACTCGCTACTCAATTCTTCACCTTCTTGCCTTGCAGTAGCTGAAACTACCCCAGCATCTATTACCATGGAGCCTTTGCTGCTTTCTAGAGAAAGAAAAAGATTACATCTGAGCTTGCAAACAGGGGAGTTGGAGAGGCTGTCCTCGTGCACCTGGAGGAGCGTACCCAGCCCCATTCTTCTGGCCGAAACCTGGCTCCTGGATTTCAGCCCTGGTGCCAGCCTGCCCATCACAGTTGGGAAAAATAGCCTTTTCGTGACCTGGACAAGCTCCAGGGGGACAGGAAGAGCATCTCTAGGCAGCAGCACCAAGTGCTTCTTTCTTTCATCACCAAGCTTGGTAGCTTCAGCTTCAACTAGGCAAGCTGTGAACTTCAGGACCAGAAAACACTGAACACCTGCACCCCAGTGAGATAGTGTAGGAGATGTACTGCCTGAGCCTCGAGCCAAAGTTTAAGTGTGCTTACGATACTGAACAAAAGCTTCGAAATGATTAACGGCCAGCCTCAATGGAAGGTAGTTCAGCTTTGTTTAACAGGACCTGGCAACCATTGGAGCAGGGATCTACTGGCCCCAGTAGAAGCCAGTACAAACTGGTTACTGCCAAGATGAAGCCCAAAGTTGACTGCTCATAGACCTTTCATCTCATTTTAATGCCAAAAATCACGCCCAAGGGTGGAGAGGTGACATGCTGTGAGATATACGACATATGAAAAACCATGATGGGCGGCCACAAACGATGACTTCTTCCTCTGTGTGTCACACCTCTCCATGCTACGATTTCAATGTTGGGCATCAAACTTTCTCTCTTACCCTTTAAAAGTTCCCCAGCCCTTTGTTCAAAGAGCTAAGCTGGCTGCTCTTTAACCAGCACTGTCTCCCTTTTGTTCAAGCAAAAGCCTCCCCCGTCCCCATAAAGCCTTGCCTGTCTTGTGCCAATTTCTGTTGACCCAGGGACCAAGAACTCTGAGGTTAGTAACACCAGTATCCAGCACATTGTATCTACCTGGAAGCTAATGACAGCTTGCAGGACAGAAAGGGAGGGGACACTATTGGAACTAAGCTCAAGAGTCCCTCACGCAGGCTTTGGGGCTGCAGCCTCTGGGGTGGGAATTAGGGTAAGTTAAATTACTTTCCTTTCAGAGATTGGTGCATTTTTCAGGAAACCAGAACACTGTCATCATCCCAAAATACCCTTCGCTGATGCTGCTGCCACCTCCTGCCACCTGATAGCAAAGCATCCTCCAGTGTTGGGTGGAGTTTTGGGCTGCATTTTCTCATACCTAAGCCAAAGCCACTGCAGCCCGTGGGCATGGGGGCACGCAGAAGGCACTCTGACCTGACCCGCTCAGCATTGGAGCAGAGCGTGGGGGTGCCCAGGCACCCACGTCTATGTCCTTTCCAGGGGGTGTCCTCAGCCTTCACTCTTGCGGCCGTCCCTGCACCCTCCCCAACCCCGGCCCTGTGATTCCTTCCTCTGTGTGTCATGTGATCTTCATTTCACAGGCATCTATGTTATATTCTTTGTAATCCATTAGGTGTGAACAAATATAGAACTTTCATATGTTTATCTCATCCTTTTAGAAAAGTCTCTTTTAGTGAATACTTTGTAATGTAAAAAAAAAATCAACTAATGTTAAGATCCAGGGCTCCTTAGAGAAGCGGCTGATTCTAAGATGAGCCGGGAACATCTAGTAGTGCCAGAAAATGAGGAAATGCTAAAAAATAATGATAATAATTAAAAATTATGAGGCATTTTTTTTCTTTTTCTTTTTCTTTTTCTTTTTCTTTTTCTTTTTCTTTTTCTCCTTCCCTTTCCACCCTGGATGGGACATGTTTTTAAAGGGACACAAGAACAAATGGATAGAGCTCCCCGTGGCCAAAGTGGGAACAATTTGAGTAATAAAATAAATTAGTACTGGATTATAACCCAAAGTATAGAATAAATATCTATAAATCGGCCGGGCGCAGTGGCTCACGCCTGTAATCCTAGCACTCTGGGAGGCCGAGGCGGGCGGATCGTCCTGAGCTCAGGAGTTCGAGACCAGCCTGAGCAAGAGCGAGACTCCGTCTCTACCAAAAAGAGAAAGAAAAATTGATTGGACAGCTAAAAATATATATAGAAAAAATTAGCCAGGCATGGTGGCACATGCCTGTAGTCCCAGCTACTCGGGAGGCTGAGACAGTAGGATTGCTCGAGCCCAGGAGTTTGAGGTTGCTGTGAGCCAGGCTGACGCCACGGCACTCACCCCAGGCAAGAGAGTGTGACTCTGTCTCAACAACAACAACAACAACAACAACAAAAAAATCTATAAATCCATGCCGATAAAAAAAGTGATTAAAGGGAGAGAACGGAGAAGTCTGCCACACAGAATTCCAGACTGTTCTGTGGACACTCTTTCCTCAAGGGGGCGCCCACTCTTCAGGCGTGAGCTGGCACAGTGACTCCCTCGCAGAGCAGGGTGTGGGAGGGTGAGGGTGTCGGGGAGTAGGTTTACAGCAGAGAAACCTGGCAAACACCTCCACCAGGGAACCGAGGTCAACACCGACAGTGATAATTTGGCTTAGTACTGTGTACCCGTGATATGAGGTGATAAAAATGGCATTTCACCTCGAACATCAGACAAAGCCTAACTGAGATGTATCCTACGATACACCGACCAGCACTCCTCAAAATTGTCCGGCTCCTCAAAAACAAAGAATGTCTAAGAAATTGTCACAGCCAGGAAGAGCCAGTGGAGACACAAGGACTAAATGTCATGTGGTATGGGGAAGAGGGTCCTGGAACAGAAAAAAAGACACCGGGTAAAAACTAAGGCATATAAATCAACTATGGACTTAGCTAATAATAATGTATCAATGCCAGCTTATTAATTGTCACAAGTGCACCACATTAGTAAGATACTGGGTGTGAGGTACATGGGCACTCTCTTTATGATGCTATCAGTTTTCCTATAAATCTAAAACTTCTTAAAAAATAAAGTCTTTTTAAAAATCAGTACTATAGTCCATGAATGTAAATCATTTATAATACACCAGGGGACCAAGAACATTTTTTTTTTTTTTGAGAAAGAGTCTGGCTCTGTTGCCCTGGCTAGAGTGCCATGGCATCAGCCTAGCTCACAGCAACCTCAAACTCCTGGGCTCAAGCGATCCTCCTGCCTCAGCCTCCCGAGTAGCTGGGACTACAGGCATGTGTCACCATGCCCGGCTAATTTTTTCTATATATATATATATTTTTTTAGTTGTCCAGATAATTTCTTTCTATTTTAGTAGAGACGGGGTCTCGCTCTTGCTCAGGCTGGTCTCAAACTCCTGACCTTGAGCTATTCACCCGCCTTGGCCTCCCAGAGTGCTAGGATTACAGGCATGAGCCACCGCGCCTGGCCCCAAGAACATTTTATCATAAGAGAAATGCATGATCAAAAGTTTCAAGGCCAGGTGCAGTGGCTCCCGCATGTAAACCTTGCACTCTGGGAGGCTGAGGCGGGAGGATTGATTGAGATCAGGCTGAGCAAGAGCAAGACCTCATCTCTGCTAAAAAGAGAAAAATTAACTGAGCTTCATGGCTCCCACCTGTAGTCCCAGCTACTTGGGAGGCTGAGGCAGGAGGATCGCTTGAGCCCAGGAGTTTGAGGTTGCTGTGAGCTAGGCTGACGCCACGGCACTCTAGCCCAGGGAAACAGGGCAAGACTACGTCAAAAAAAAAAGCAAAAAAAGCCGGG
>RJWJ010020197.1:0-29364 GCA_004363605.1 Indri indri | reverse complement strand
GCGGAGGGAAGGGGAAGGGGGTGGGCTTTCCTTTGCAGGTGCTCGCAGTTGAGGTCACAGATGATGCCAGTGCTGGAGGTGAGGGTCTGTCACCCCATCAGCAGGCATATCTATGAGGCCCCCTCCTCACGGGAGCCCCCTTTGATCACCGTGATGGGTGTTACTGATGGAGCCAGAGTGGCCCTGCTGGGTGTGACAAAGCCACAGTTCATGCCGGCCCCGCCTGCTCCCCTCCTCGGCCACCCTCTTGCCCACCTCTCTGGGCTCACCTCAGACATCTTCCACAGGTGCACCCCGACATTTCCAGGCAGCAGAAGAACTGCTTCTTGCACCCCCAGAGTTTCTCATTCCTACCACGATCCTCAGTGTCATATCAGGCACACATTCAGTCTCCTCACTTCACACAGAATCTCTGGATTCAGGGAGTGTTCTCTGGCACTTAGTGGGCTCTTTAAAAAGGCTTACTGACCACAGAATGTGCAGCACCGAGAGTGAACCCTCGTGCAAACTCTGGACTCCGAGCCATAACGATGTGTCAGTGCAGGGGCATCGACTGTCACAATTGTCACGACTGTCTGCTCTGGTGCAGGATGTGGATGGCGGGAAGGTGGTGGGGTGGGGGCAGACAGGGGCTCTGTGGGAAATCTCAGTACCTTCCACTCAATTTTGCTGTGCACCTAAACCTGCTCTTAAAATTAAAGTCTGTTTTTAAAAGGGACTTACTGAATGTTTGGAATGTTAGAGTTGGAAGGATTCTCAACAGATGATATTATGATACGTATTACAGTTGACAATGTTTGAGGTAACTTTTTCTTTGCTTTGTGTTTTATCGTTGCAGGGTGTGAAGAAGTTCGATGTGCCCTGTGGAGGGAGAGACTGCAGTGGGGGCTGCCAGTGCTACCCCGAGAAAGGCGGGCGTGTAAGTCACAGATGGCAATAACCATTACCTTCCTCGCACAGTCACGCATCACTTCCGCGGGGTTGCATTCTGAGAAATGCATCATTAGGTGATTTTGTCATGTGAACAACACAGAGTGCACTTACACAGACCAGGACGGGACAGACTACTACACACCTGGGCTGCGTGGCGTAGCCTGTTGCTCCTGGCCTACAAACACGCACAGCGTGTTACCGTACTGAATACTGTAGGCAACTGTAGCACAGTAGGAAGTGTGTATGTATCTAAACATGTCTAAACACAGAAAAGGTGCAGTAAAAATACAGAGTAAAAGATGAAAAAAATGGTACATGTGTATAGGGCATTTATCATGGATGGAGCTTGCAGGACTAGAAGTTGCTCTGGGTGAGTCAGTGAGAGGTGAGTGAGTGTGAAGACCTAGGACACTACTGTACACTACTGTAGACTTTATAAACACTGCACACTTAGGCTACACTACATTTTTTAAAAATAGTTTTCTTTCTGCATTAATAAATTGACCTTAACTTACTATAACTTTTTTACTTTATAAACTTTTTAATTTTTATAACTTTTTGACTCTTTTGTAATAACACTTAGCTTAAAACACAAACACATTGGGCGGCTGTACAAAAATACTTTCTTTTATTATATCCTTATTCTATAAGCTTTTTACTATTTTCAAAATTTTCATTTCTTTTTTTACTTCGTAAACTTTTTTGTTAAGAACTAAATCACAAATACACACATTAGCCTAGGCCTACACAGGGTCAGGATCATCAGTATCACTGTCTTCCACTCACACATCCATCTTGTCCCATGGAAGGGTCTCCAGGGACAATAACAGGCTTAGAGCTGTCACCACCTGTGACAACAATGCCTTCTCTGGAATGCCTCCTGAAGGACCTGCCAGAGGCTGTTTTACCATTTTCTCCTTTTTAACGAATAGAAAGAGTACATTCTAAAATAATGATTGAAAAAGTATAGTATAGTAAATACATAAACCAGTAACGTAGTCATTGATCATCAAGTATTATGTACCATGTGTAGTTGTATGTGCTCTACTTTTATACAACTGGAAGGGCAGCAGGTTTGTCTACACCAGCATCACAACAAAGACACGAGAATTGCGTACCACTATGATGTTTTGATGGCTATGTCACTAGGTGATAGGAATTTTTCAGCTCCATTATGATCTTAGGGGACTACCATCTCATACATAGTCTGCTGTTGACTAAAATGCCATTTTATGGCATATGACCATGCTTCCCTTTGAAATGAATGTGTCTTAAATTGCTTGATTAAGTCAATTGCATACTTTGCTAAAAAATTTAATAGGGTTACATTCTCTTCCACCAGAACAAACAATAATATAGTGCAAAATTGGGTCGATTTGTATCATCTTCCTGATACATTGAGAGTAATTGAGCTAATTTTCATAAGTATTTTTTCTCTTATTCATTGTTATAAATACCTATCTGTGTATGTGCGTATATATGTGTATATGTAAAATGCACCTATGTTTTATATTTAAACATAGATTTCATAAAAATGTTACATGAAGAAAAACATAGTTGCATTTATACTGCAATATAGGTATGAAAGCTAGAGAACACTGGCAATTATACCTAGGATAAAACTCTAAGTTTTAACACCGTAACTGCCATGTGAGTTGTATTTAACTCAAGCTATTTTTGAGCCCAGGGCCTCGTGAAGCATGTGTAACTGCAGTTGATTCATGAAATCTTACCTGTTGATATTCTTACTGCTACAATTAACATTGGCAATTTAATTGCATATAACTCAAGCACAGAAAACATAAAAAAACCAAATTTTTCATTAAATTAGAAAGGATCATTTTGTTTTTGAAGTTTTTATCCTATTTTCATAGTAAAACACCATGGCCTCAAGGAAAATATTTTTTTAGTGTGGCAGTCAATGTGCTGAAATTACTCATTCCCTGACTGTCCTTTATGTTGCCCATTTCATAGATAAATAAGAGAAAAAAAGGCTCCCCCAAATTATGACCATTATACCTGCCAGAATTTGAAATATTGACCCAATATTGGGTTTAATACGTTCAACTGAAGTGATCGATCTCTTGTTCTGCTGCCTTTAAAACTGATGTTTAAGTCTTGACATTACATATTTTAAAACTGTATTATTTTTGCTTACATGGTTAAGCCCTCTCTGCGTGTGTGGAAATGTGGGGAGGGTATTTTGTTTTATGACAGTCTTCTGCCTCTTTGTTCCTCATACTCATGCAATTGCCTCCAGGACTCATGCTTGTCTATACCTTCATTTGGCACATGCCAGGTTATCCCGGCAATGGGGAATCCTTGCCTGCATTGCCTTGCTGTTGAAACCAGAACCTATACCCAGCTTGGGTGTCCCAAATGAGCTTCACCAAGGTGAATCCTGAAGCTGTTTTTTAAAGTAGACCTCCCTTGTTCCTGCCCAGTAGGAAGGACAAACCCCCGCCTGAGCTTGGCCTCCGAGGCTGGGGTACTGCACCACCGCCTGTGTCCCCTGCACAAAATCAGATCGGTAAAATTTATGATAGGACACCTCTTCATACATTTGGTGGTCTTATCTGCTAACATGTGACTGATCATTATTTCAGTGTCAAAGATCACAGCAGAGGAGGCTTCCTGCCCCTAGATTGAAGCTCTCATCCCCACACGCTGTGTTCACCATGAGCTGCAATTCTCCAACCAGTTATCTGTTTTAGTAAAGCATTCCTCTGCTTGGGGTGGGGACTTCATGCTTTGGGAATTGCTGGCTGAAGATTATTTATCAGCATTTAACAAGGATAAACATTTTTTAAGTATATGGAAGCCATTTCAGGAGATTTAAAATTCCCTTGGGTCCCTTGCTATAGATTTTCCCAGCGATGCTTCTGCAGCAGTGGTGAAAACGCCCGACTGCAGACTCTGCACTCCCCGAGCGGAGGCGAGCCCAGCCTTATGTGGGCATGGAGTAGACAAATTAGTGGTAAACAAATATCTGCGAGACCCGCCTGTGTTGGATGGAGTTAGACTCTAGAGGGACTCTACATTCTTCTCCAAGTAATCAGCCAGACAGAACCCAAACAAACTGAGTAGATGGTTACTGGGCCTGCTACTTTTCACTTTCTATGATTATATGATGCAGAACCCATTTACTAAAATTTTCCCTAATGCCTTTAGAAGAATTTTGCTTGTCAGTAAAGATAGCTAATTCTGATTTTTTCAGTATATAATACATCTGCATAGCAGTGTACTGTTATATTATGCCAAAGATCTTTCCACAGGCATCCCTGTGTCTCTAAAGAAAGAAACACCTTGAGTCTGTTTCTACGCTTTGCAGGTAAAGTGAAAAATTGACACCTTCTGTTAATTGGATGAACATGAGTAATCCAAATCTCAGTGTGGGTTTGGCTTTCCTGTAATTATGTAGGTGGGTTATCAACACTGATCAAATTAGGTTGAGATTTGGCAGTTGTCTGAGAGGTCATACAGGAGACCAAGGCAAACGATACCCCACTCTGGGGCCTGGGCTGTGGGATCCACTATGTATAGGCAGCGCTCAGGTGGCCTGGAACCTTGCAAGGCCTGCACGTGTCTGTGTGCTGCACATGCTTGGCACTGTCCTCACACCTGGACAGGACCCGCGCTGCCCTGGGAGCTCACGGAGCCAGTCATCAGATTGTTTTAACCGTAGGCACATGAGGCTGCCCAGTTGTGTCAGGTGTGCCATTGAATGTTATCAATACGGTGATAGAAACGGCTGACGGTAAAAGGCAAGAAGGAGATCAGTGTTACCATTTTGTACAGGGTGTGTTACTGAAAACATTATCCAGTATATTACTGAAGATATTTATCATTAGGACAATAGTATGCAGTTTATTAAAACACTTTTTAAAGATATAGTGTCTATTTCAATGCTAGAAACCTCGTGTATTGTGGCTTAAGTATGTATTAATTAACAGATTTTCCCAAACGTGTTTCTGCAGAAAGCAGGGCTATTTCTGCCCTACTTCTGGACTGATAGTATTTTTTTAAAGTAATGTAATACATAAAAATAGCAGTTGGACAGAATTTGCCGTTCAAAGAGCTGTGTGCATAGTTTGTTCTTTCCCACAGCTTCCCCTGGGGGGGCCTCGCGGTATATTTTCCCTGCGGTGCTACTGTGGCAGCCATGAAAATGCCGGAGTGCAGACGCCCCCCCTCCCGAGCACTTGGCTAACTCAGCCTTATATGGCCATGGTACCCCAGTTAATTTGTTCCTCACCATGGTGACAGCCAACATCAGAAACTGTGTTACCGGATAACTTTTGGACTCTAAGCAGAAATCACAAATGTACTATGGATTCCAATTCCAAATGAATTCTCATGTTACCAAATGAATGGGCTTTGTGTAAAATCTGTGCAGCCTGATTCTCCGCCCTTAGATGGAGACTTGGATCCTCATAGCAGGGAGAGAGTCGCTTCTCACAGACAGAACCACCCAGCCCCGTAGATAATCCCAGCAAGCCACAGGGCGGGCAGGAAGGCGGGAACTGGCACTGCCGGGCCACCTCCCTCCCAGGGCAGAGCTGGGGAGCTGAGCAGGGTGCAGTCACACAGCAGGACACCCACAGGAGGTAACAGGAGGACACCCATAGGAGGTAACTGACCCACGAGAACCTCACTCCCAGACCGCAGCAGAGGCCAGGACAAAACCCAAGTTTGGGGACTTTAGATGAACTCTTTTTCCAATATGATAATCTTCTGTGTCTTTACTTCTCTTCCCATAGACGAGCCTGGAAGAGTGAGTCTGGGGGGGCCGGGGGTGCAGGGAACACACACAGGCAGGGAAGAAAACACATTTTACTCTCTTTGTTCACACATTATGATTCACTAGCTAGTTTTCTAACCACCTCTTCAGTTGTTTAGGAAATTAAAAAACAAATAACTTTAACACGCTTTAAGACTTTATTGTTCGTTGAGCGTCTGTATTTCAAATACTCTCTATTATGCATATTGGAATAATTACAAGTCCTAATTCACCAATGCTACACCAAAGAATGTCACCAAACTAACTTCTCAGATGGTCCCCTCTGCGGTATAGCACGCAGTCCTCAGCACTAGACAGCCGCCTACCCCGCGTACCTTTCTCCATTCGTTTTCCTTTTTCTTTCTTTGTACACCATGGAGATGGAAGGCTGTTGAGTGGAAAGCATCGGAGTGAACTTCTGTTACAGAATTTCTACCAAAGCAGAGTTAGGACCACTGTGCGATACGCAGATTAATAGTATAGGCATCAGTAGAGAGAGCAAGTGAGGCATCAGATTCGACAAATGAAGATGACTTTGCCTTTGCTCGTTAACTCGCCTAAAAAGTTGTGACAGCCTCAGATTTTTCTAAGTGAGGTCAATTTTATTTCATTATTTCAGTTACTCAGGGAGGTTCTTGTTCTCCCCTCCTAACGTCTAATCAGTAGGTTGTTTCAAAGTTGTAATGACACCAACCTTCACAGGGCACCTTTTTTCCCTAAGGCAATTAGGCATTTCAAAAAGTAGTAAGTACAAGACAAGTTGTGTAAGTCCCAAGACAGGTTAGTGAGATGGACAACGGCCCTGTCAAACTACAGGGGGCAAAGAGAGATGACATCATCAGCCCCTGCCCATGTTTACCAGAGTGTCCCGCGTCACTCAGCGCCGGTCCAGTCCACGTTCTGGAGCCCCTTCCAGTGGGCCTGACAGCTGGAGCTGGAACACAGGAGACTAAACCAAACAAGCTCACTCTGGAGCAATGGCTAAGTGCTTAGGACAACAAGTTGTGTTTAGTTGTTGCATTTTTTCATGTAGCTAAGAGTTTCCCACAGTCTGTGGGTCCCTGGACGTAGGTCAAATAATTCTTAACCTCACAAGATTCCTTAAATTCAGCAATATAAATCAAAGTGAAAGAAGCCAGAGAGAAACTGAGCAAAAGAGGAAGCAGAGGAGTGGAGAGACAGCTCCCGGAGGTGGCGGGGGCAGGTCGTGGGAAGACAGGAACACTCATGGTCTTTGGCTCTTGCTGTCAGCTCAGAGGGGCAGCAATCTTGAGAGCAAAGAAGACACGTTGCCTCAGGGAAAGGAAGGAGAGGGTGCCCACGGCAGCTGTGAACACAGCGGTTGGCAAGCTGTGTGGCAAGCTCTAAGGTGAACTGCAGTCTTGCTGACAGTGTCTTCTGTCTCATGCGGCCAATCATAAACCTTGCCCTTTCATGCATGTAGCCAGGATTTCACATTTAAACTAAATTCTCTCTTTGAAGTGACTCAGTATAAATCTGAAACTGGCAGCCCACGGTGGTGCCGTGGAGATCAGTTCAGCTCAGATGGTCAGACTGTCGCTGCAACTTCCATCCGTTTCCGCAATCCGTGCAGCCACCTGTCTTAGCTCTTCGAAGCTTCTTGCGAGTGCAGAGTAAAAGCATCGCTGTGGCAGACCCCTTTTCAAACCGCTGCTACTTTTTAGGCAGACACTTTTGAACGGTGCGTTCAGCATACTTAACAGGAGTTGTCTCCAGTATTTTATACATCGTCACAGCACAGAAAGGTCAAAGAATTATTCAGAAATAGCAGAAACACTGCCTGGCTTCTGGGCTTTTATGACTCTTGTCTACACATAGCTCTCACCCACTTTCCAAATCACGCAGTTATTTTTAGTGTGACTTTGGAGCAGAGGTGGTCTGGCCCATGCGGAGCCGCAGGAGCTGCAGCAATTGGGTTACAGGATTATTTTCTGTGGGGAAAATGGTATTGCAGCAGGTTTGGACAGTGGCCACCTAATTTGTCAATGCTGTGTAGTGATGAGCTTTTAAAGTGGCATTTTCTTTCATGTCGGCCACCATAAGAAAAACCCTAGCTTCCTTTCAGCAGCAGAGCTTTACATTCCTTCCACCCTCAAACATGTATTTCATATCGGCTACTATGGCAGGGCACTCGTCTAATAGCAAGGGCTACCTCAGTGCACGTGGGAGGGGGCCCAGCAGCAGGCAGAGGACCTTAGCAAGGTGCACCCCTATGTTTTGGGGACTGTGAAGAGGCCAGGGTGACTCCAGGAGAGCTGGGGGGAGAAGATTGTGCAAGTCCCCAGGAGACTGTCTAACTGAGCTGGGTGAGGAGCCCTCGGGAGATTTCTTAAAGCAGTCGTGTACCTTACCCAAGGTCACAGCCTTTTGTGGGGAAGCTGGCCGAGAGTCTCGTTTTGGTGATCCATTTGATTAGGGTCTAGTTCTAGTTGAAGACAATGCTGTGAAAGACATGAAACTCAGCCCCCAACAGAGGCAGTAGGTTAGGCATAGCCACAGTTGGTTACCAAAATTTAAAAACAACAGTTATTCATTTCACAAGTATTCACTGCACATGTATCACGAGTCAGGCACCGTCTGGGCCTTACAGACGCAAACAGAGCCGGCGTATCCCAATCTTTCAGAAGTGACATTCTAGTGCCGTGCTCTCCAAAAGAATTTTCTTCAGAGATGTTTCTCTATCTGTGCTGTCCACTGTGGCTTTGTGAGTGCGGCTAGTGAATGATGAACTGAATTTTAAAATTTCTTTCATTTTTACTAATTAAAACTCAAATGAAATAGCCACGTGGGTCTAGCCACCATGCTGAACGTCCCAATTGTAGTGCGTGTGGAGCCAGGGATCGAGGGTCTGGGGAGGGTGCGGCGACAGTAAACTCACGGTAAATGTGTAGGAATATTCTTTCCAGATAGTACATCCTGGATGAAAACAAAGCATATTATAAAGTCAGGATTTCATGAAAGTAAGACCAGGGTGTGTAACCTACCGGGCTTGTATCTTTATCTCAAAAGCAATAGACCCCAGAGGTCAGTACCTTGGAAATGGGGTGTGCGCAGAGTGCACCGATCCCCCGTGAGGAAATTCTTAACTGCTCCATCACCTCGCCCTCTGCCGTACCCCACACCTCTTAGGGAAATCTTATTTCTCGCTTTTCCAATGTGAGCCCTGATCAAGAACACCCCCCTCCCCAGCTGAGGACCGCGAGGGGGTTGCCTTGGTCCACGAGGAGACCTTTGCTTATCCACCCCGGAACTTGGGACCATAACGTGGCTCTTCCCTTCTTTCTAGCAAGATTTAACCATTTTCTTAAAGTAAGACAGTTAGTAAACTGCTGTGGGATCCAGTTAATTGTGCAGCTGAGGACGACAGAAGCATTACGGAGCTTCAGGCCCCTCCCACACTCTCCACCCCACCCCATGCGATAAATATTTAAGTCAAAAGGACCATTGTCACCCTCTTCAGGATGGGGTAGAAAATGGGACAGTTTGGAGCTCGTCCAAAAGGGAAAATACATCATGAAAATCCCAAAGGGACATAATTTTAATACTGCCTCACTGAAATGGACCCAAAGAACATCATTATAGACAGAATCTGATGATTAAAGTCAGCTTTTAGAGAAAAGGTTTATTTTGGTCACCTTGAAATCATCATTTCCTTTATGCGAATGAAACAGGATAAACTTTACCTTGGACTCTGTTGCTTCCTATCAACAAAACACACTCTTAATTCGTGGGAATTATGGAAGTCACTGGTGAAAATTAATCGCGGTGGTTGCGGCCTAGCATTGCATTCAGCTTCATGGAAATTGCCCCTGTCACACCGCTGCTATGGTAACAACTAAGCAGGTATTGATAAATACTGTAGTTAGCAGGGAACACATTTACAATAGGCACACTGTATCTTCGGTGATTAATAAGGAAGCTTTGGCACTTTGGATGTCTTAGTACCTGAGTGCAGAGGAAGAATTTAAAATGTTTTCATATTTTATTTATCCATTTCCCCACTTCTCATGAACACTACATGAGTGCGCATGCATACACACATGCTTTGGCAGCCCACGCCACATTCCTTCGTATTGAAAAAATTATGCTTTCTTGGTACCAGGCATCGCTAATGAAAGCTGGTTACTTCAGCACCTTAAAACACTAACAATCTATAGTGAATTAGTCTGCTACCCTAGAAACACGGGAGGAAACCCAGTCTCTCCGAGAGAACTACACACCCATATGTTCCCTTGTGAATCTGCATTCACACAGACTAAACAGAGAGGAGGGATTTTCAGAGCTCCATCAGAGGAGGGAACAAAGCCAAGAGAAAAGTTAACCCTTTTTTTAGCTTAGCCGGGTTCCTGGCTACTCAGATGTTTCTGGAAGAACAGAATGGAAACTAGGGATGCTGGTGAACATATGGTGTTTGCAGAAGCACAGAAATGACCACGAGGCCAGCCCACTGCCTGGTGCCAGGTGGAGGAGGACCTTCCCTTGGGCTCGGGAGGTGACTCCAGCAAGCAAACCCCAAGGAGACAGGCACCCACACCGCCACCATCAATAGAGTGGTGAAGAAGTTATTAACTGGACTCCAGTCTCAGTTGACTGTTCTGGAGAAATGTCCTTCCTGGTGTGGCTTCAAGAAAAGCGTGTTATGTTGGTTCACACCCAGAGTAATGATAATAAAAGCTATTTTGTGTCTTGATGGAAAACCTCACACAGACTCCAAGAGACTGTTGATAAACTGGGCTAAGAGGAATTCATGCTTCTTACTGTTCTTATAAACCAAACCAAACCTCTGGTTTTAGAAATCCTCCTTTTTTTTCTACCTCCTGATGGAATGTTTTGACAAGTATAGCATGAAAGCATTTCCCGCTTTCTATTAGAGAAGAAATGCCCGTCTTCAAAGACTTTTGTTTTGTTTTATTCACATCCAATTCATTCTTAGTAAACAATTGCAGGATTTCTAAAAAGACCAGACCAAAGTCGTTACCAAGCATTATATGCTTTCTAAAAGCTACTCTGGAAACAGAAACGTCTTCTCAGAATCTGCCTCCCCTGGTGCAGTAGGAAGAGTGTCTGAACCATGGAGCTTCACTGTGGAAACAGCGTCCACACTGTGCTCCCAGCCCAGCTTGTCTCGGTGGGCCTCCGGGGTTAGTCTGCAGGAGTCTAAATGTCCTTGCTTCTAAATTGTCTTTTGTCATACTTCGATAAATCAGAGAAAATTAATAGACCATTTTGTAAACTGTTGAAATTACTTTTTTTGTTTTCTTCTACAGAGGGTAAAATAATAGCCAGAGGGGGAAATAGCAGAAATGACCAAACCAAGTGACCCTGTGTGCACTTTCCTCCCCTGATGCACACGGACAGTGGGTACCTGGGAATTAGGACACAGGGCATCTCATCCCTCCCTTATTTCTTCCAGTATTATATCAGAAGGACATCATTAATGTCCTTCATCACCAAAGAGTGAAAATGCTATGTATATTATGTGTCACTAACATTGACATTTGGGTGAACAGAAATTCACCCAAATGAAACAGGCATTTCAAAATTGTCTTGAGAAGCTGGCCAACCTGGGGCCCTGAGCAGCCTGCAACCCTGAGCCCCATGGCATCCCACCCGAACGAGTTCACTGCAGTGTAGACAACCAAATCATTCGAGGCATCAGATGTCTGACTCACAGGGGAAGCACAAAGCAGGCCTTCAAAAGGCCATATGTCCCCACTGATTAGAAAGATCAAAATATTCCTGCCCCTTTCCTCTCTATGTCCAGTCTAGAAGTTTACATTCTAGAAGAATCGAAGCAGCCAGAGACCTCCCTGTAACCCAACACAGGCCCTGTATTGATGGCAGTTTCCTGCTAAGCCACTGTGAGGGCAGCAAAAATCCCACCACAGGAACAGAAGTTTTTGTGTCTAAAACTCTGTTAGGATGGAGGACTCCTAAAGGTTTGGAATCAGAAAAAAAGAAAAAACATAAAACAGAACAAGACGAAATGGAAGTAATTAATGCCGGGTAGATAATATCTTTGGCCTAATGAGTTCTCGGCTCCATTGTCAACATCGATGTTTTCTGTTAGATTGTTGTCTTTGTAAGGAACTATAACTGTCCTTCAAACTTAAGTTCTGTTTTGAATAAAGAAATAGAAGGTCAAATGAATTCTATAGTGAGGTTGGTCTCTCTCTAATGAAAATTAGAGTGTTGGCATGTCTTAGCTCTGCATGGTAATAATTATTTTTAAGAAAATACACTTTAAGTGGTGACTATGGCATTGCAAAAGTCTTGTGAAAATAATAGGTGCATTGCAAGAGGTCTTTAATGTCAAGACCAGTAGTGCGTTGCACCTATGTTAGCATCTGCTGAGAGAACTAGCCTTTCTTGGATTTAGGGAAAGGAATATTGCCACAGCCTTTCAGGACAAATGAGTTTCCATTATTTGGAACAAGATCAACAGTATCTTTGAGCCTCTAGGAGGCAGTTCTCTTTTGTTTGTGTTGCTTTTAACGTTCTACTCATTTCAGCCCAGATTAGAGAAGTGGTAGATCTTGTCCCTGGGTAGCTGGGATATGCCAGCCACGGACAGTGAGATTCATAAATCTTGAACAGGTTTTACTGTATGTGCCCACGGCCCCACGCCATACCATTGCAACCTGAAAGAAAGAGAGGATTGAGTAACAATCCAGAAAATTCAAGTGCAACTCTGCGACAGGAAGCCAGGCTTCCTGCACTGGAAGGCCTTAGGGTGAATTCCTCATCATTTAACACCTGACGTTTTACAAATATTTGGACTTCTCTTCATAGAATGATAGAATTATTGGTCTAGAACACTGAGCAGTCTTTTCCTCAGCCCCATACCCAGGAAGGACAGGAGATTGCACTGGGGACTGATGGAGATCTGCTCTGTTCCCCAAGGACTCCGGGGAAGGAAATTGGACAGATTTTCCCTGTAACTGCCCAGAGTAAAATTCATTTAAAAACTCAGTTAATTGAAAGTATAGTACATTATTGCAAAAGAAAATAATCTAACTCCTAAAAATTGCACTAAAAAATCCTCTCCTCTTCAAAATAAGATTTTGAGACTTTCTTATAACGTTGATTCCCACTTGAAACTTCAAGGCAGTTAGACTCATTTCATAGCTGCACTAAAAGAAACACAACGATAGACATGCCATTGATAGGAAATGAAGTGGGCACAATTGACAGGTGGTTTATTGGACCAGGATAACAATCAGCAGTGTACCACAGATGGATAGCCCTGCGGCATATACTATGGTTGCTATCACCAAAGCTCTTGATAAAATTGTTACATAGGAGAAGCTGAACTTTGACACATGCCTGCTTCTCTTCAGGAATCCCACCCTCCTATTCCACCCCATAAATACACACAAACTCAAACACCTCGGTGATGATCAAGCTCTAGCACTGCACTCCAGCCAGCCCTCACCCCACAACCCTCCTGCTCCAAGGAGCTTCCTGTTCTGTCATCCCTGCACTCTCCCCAATCCAAACCCCATCTCCTTCAAATTTACTGACCGCATGCGTTACATTTAAGGCTTTAACCCATCTTGAATTAATTCCTGTACGTGGCGAGAGATAGGGGTCCTGTTTCATTCTTCTGCATGTGGCTATCCAGTTTTCCCAGCACCATTTATTATTGGACAGGGCTTCCTTTCCACAGTGCGTGTTGTCTGCTTTGTTGAAGATCGGTTGGTTGTAGGTAGATGGTTTCATTTCTGGGTTCCCTATTCTGTTCCATTGATCCATGTTTCTACTTCTGTACCAGTACCATGCTGTTTTGGTTGCCATAACCTTATAGTATAGTTTGCAGTCAGGTACTGTGATCCTCCAGATTTGTTCTTTTTGCTTAAGATTGCTTTGCCAATTCAGGCTCTTTTTTGGTTCCAAATGAAGCTTATGATTATTTTTCTAGATCTGTGAAATATGACACTCATAATTTGATGAGGATTGTATTGAATCTGTAAATCATTTTGGACAAGTATGGACATTTTAACAGTGTTGATTTTACCAATCCATGAGCAGGGAATGTTTTCCCATTTGTTTGTATCATTTGCAATTTTTTTCATCAGAGTTTGTAGTTCTCCTTGTAGAGGTCTTTAACCTCCTTTGCTAGTATATTCCTAGGTATTTTATTTTCTTTGTAGCAATTGTAAATGGTATTGAGTCCTTGATTTGACTCTCCACTTGACTGTTATTAGTATATAGAAATGTTACTGATTTGTGTACATCGATTTTGGAACCTGAGAGTTTGCTGAATTTATTTATCAATTCCAGGAGTCTTTTGGTGGAGTTTTTAGGGTTTTCTAGATAAAAGATCATATTGTCAGCAAGCAGAGATAGTTTGACTTAAATGTAAAGCATGCAACTATAAAAATTCCAGAAGAAAATGTAGGAAAAATTCTTTTATTAATAGACATTGGCCTAGGCGAAGAATTTATAACAAAGACCCCAAAGGCAAATATAACAACAACAAAAATAAATAAATAAGACTTAATTCAATTAAAAAGCTCATTTACAGTAAAGGAAATAATCAACAGAGTGAATAAACAACCTACAGAATTGGAGAAAATATTTGCAAACTATACATCTGACAAAGGACTGATACCCAGACTCTACAAAGAACTCAAAGAAATCAGCAAGAAAAAAAACAAACAATCCCATCAAAAAGTGGGCAAAAGACATGAACAGAAGTTTTTCAAATGAAGATAGACAAGTGGCCAACAAACATATGAAAAAATGCACATCATCACAAATCATCAGGGAAATACAAATTAAAACTACCTTACCCCTATCAGAATGGCCATTGTTAAAAAGTAAAAAAAAAGTGGATACAGAGAGAAAGGAATGCTTATACGCTGTAGGAGGGACTGCAAATCAGTACAACCCCTATGGAAAACAGTATGGAGATTCCTCAAAGAACTAAAAGTAGACCTTCCATTCAATCTAGCAATCCCACTGGTGGGTATCTACCCCTCCGCCCCCAAAAATGAAGTCATTTTATCAAAAAGACATCTGCACTTGAATGTTTATTGCAGCACAATCTACAATTGCAAAGATGTGAAATCACCCTAAGTGCCCTTCAATTCATGAGCAGATAAGGAAAATGTGGTGTATATATACCGTGGAGTACTACTCGGCCATAAAAAGGAATGAAATAATGTCATTTGTAGCAATGTGGAGGGAACTGGAGACCATTATCCTAAGGGAAGTATCTCAGGAGTGGAAAACCAAACCCATATGTTCTCAGTAATAAGTGGGAGCTAATAGATGGGCACACGTGGGCACAGAGAGATATAAAGGACATTGGAAACCAAGAAGGGGGTAAGTGGGTGAGGGATAAAAACTTACCTGTTGGGTACAATGAACACTATTCTGGTGATGGGCGCACCAGAAGCCCTGACGTAAGCGTTATACAGGATATCCTTGTAACAAAAACACTTGTACTCCATTAATTAATATTTTTGAAATAAGAAAAAAATTTACTGATCACAGCAGAGCTTTGTAAAGAACATGATCTCTTAAACCTTTTTCATATTAAAGTATTTCTAATCGATAGCTTTAACTACATCCTGACTTCCTGACCAGTTGCCCGTATGAAAACTCACACCTCATGCTAAACACCTTCTTCTGAGTTTCTCGCTTTCCTTCTTAGGTCCTGGCCTTCAGATTTCAACTCAGCTTTCTAGCCACTGCCTGATCAGTGTGGAGTGAAGTAAAACTACTCCCCCACCTCCAGATTTGGAAGCTATGCTTCTAAAACTCTGCCCTAGAATCCTGTCACCCTTTCACCCTTTTTTACCAAACACATTATTACATTGGCTCACAAGCAATGTATTTCTACCAAAAAATCCATTTTTTTCAGTAAGTTGTTTTTTGTGTTCTTTTTTAATTTTGCTTGGCTATCACTCTTCCATTTGTGCAATTAATTTTTGAACTTTGATCCAGGATTTTACTTTGATTCCTGTTAAATTGTTAAAAGATCCAGCTAAAAGGTTCTGATTTGGGAACGGGGAGAATGAGATTGTTCTGTCCTTGAGTCTGTCTCTCTCTATCTCTTTCTCTCTCTCTCTCTCTCTCCCCCTCTCCTCTCGACTAATACTGATCTAATTCAGATACAGACATTCCATGAAGATGGCTATTGACCAAAAAGGAGATTTCTAAATATTAATCACTATGGGTATTTTTAGGACTTTATTTTGAGGACTGCATGAATGAAAAGGGATATCTAGCCATCTGCATACCCTCAAGTAGAATAATCAGACTAAGGAAGTAAACAAAAAGAACTTTGTAAATGGAACTGAACTCCTTAATTCCAGTATTTTAAAAAGACTTCTTTAGCAGAAGGAAATAAATTTAAACAAAAAGGGCATCCTTCAAAAATGTCATTTATTGTGGCAGGAAAGATGAGTAATGGAAATCCCAAGTGGATCACAAAGACGAATAAGATTAGTACTTTGAAACTGGCATTTAGGAGGATGAGGATTCTTCACTGTCACCCTGAGTCCTTTCCTAGCAGCCCCCAAAGCAGTAAGAGAAATTCTAGAAATGGGATAATTTTTCCAGAAATTGAGATGCATATGACACAATCAATAAGGTCAATCAATAAGGATTTAGAAATGTACATTGCATGTGTATGTGTTTATATGCATGTACATACACATATTTACATTTGCTTTTTTAATTTTATGTATTTTGTATTTATCAAATATTTATATACTTCCTGTATGTCTGTTTCCAGGGGAATAACGATTTACTATTATAGAAAATCCTTTATTCTCTGATGTTCAATATGGGATGTTATTTATTTTTAGCAGTTAATTTTATCTGAGTGTGTATTTTTTAGTGTCCTGAAACTTTATTAGAATACACTATTGCCTTTTAAAATTTATCAGGTTTTTGTATCAAACCTATACCAGATGTTCCTCAGTACTTTGAGCAATTATTGATACATATTTTGAAAATCGTCAATGCTCTGCATATTCTTACCTCTGCTTTGGACATTGATATTCCCAGCTCTTGGGGCACAGCCATGGGAGGCATCTCTGTGATAGGAGAAAACTCTATAATCCTAGGCCCAGTGCGGACAGTCCTGCCTGGGGTCTGATGTTGGCTATGCCAGGAGCTATTTGCCTTCCCATCGCCACCATTTATTGTCCCATTGATCTCCGTATGCTGTTGGATTTGAGTCAAAGGGAACTCCCGAAATAAACAGACGGGAAGTTGGCTCACAGTCAGTTGGGAAGGGAAGCAGGAGCCTCCGGCAAGGCCAGGAGCCCATTCCCACCCTGAGTGGCTGCAGGAATTCCCCTTCTTTCTCTCTGTCTCTCTGTCTCTCCCAATAAGGATGCTATATGCCACATATTCCACTCAAGGAGTCTCCAACTGTCTTACTATAGTTGACAGAAATGTTAAATGTAAATGAAACATGAACCGTTGGGTGTTTCGATGAGCGACTGACAGCATGCCATTGCTGTCTCACAGAGCCCAGCCCGCCGCGGGCCCTGCCGAGGTGGCTCCTTTGAAAGGAGGGGCCACAGGACCTTGTACCGGGACGGAGTCAAGCACAGAGAGAAAAGCTTTCCCAAAACCCTTCAGCGAACTTTCTTGTTTAAAAAAAATAATAATATTTCTGTGTCTGAAGACCAAGCCATTGACCCATTTTTTCCTTCATGTGATTTGCGAGCTATTTCAGAATCTCATAAGTCTCTCTTTTTGACAGGTCAGGAATGTGGGATTGAGAAGCATCGTCCTGTATAGTTTCACTTCTCTGGAATTTATCTCTTTTTTATCAACATAATCAGTGTTATGCTATTGTTCCAAATTTAGAGACATTTTATTCTTTGTATATCACTGCGATTCTTTTTTAACGTGTGCTATTTCTGGAAGGCAGCAAGCTCTTTTCTTATCTATAGAGATCTTTTCTCCTGTTGACAAGAGAGATAATCTGAAAAGACAGAAAAATTCCAATTTAAACTGTAGATATTGTTGCACTGATATTTTTCTTGGTGCTTTAAATCTCATTTGTGGCTACTATGGAGAAGCATATATTATTTTTAAATCTTCACATGAAATAATCATTAGTATCCTGTTTCATTAAAAAAAAAATAGCAGGTGTTTCCTATGCCTTTTTGGCAGGTTTTGTTGTGTGTCTTTTGTTTGTGTGTCTGAATTCCCCATTGTCTGGGGCACACACAATGCGTGTCATGGAAGGTCATTGTTTGGTTCACATGATTTTATTTCCAAAGTCCAGCATGGATTCCGATGTACATTAGCCACTGTGGAACTACCTACCCCATTTCTCAATAGCCGTAGGGTTCAGTGGCTGAGCAGTTTGTTTTTGTACACATAGTATTTCTCAGAGTTGGGATGTCTGTTACTTGTTCTCACAATTAAAAAAGAAGCATAATGACTTAATTGTAAGTTTTTCCTACCAAACTATGATTCATCTGGGGTATCTGTTCCAATTTAATAGCACATCTGGGCTACAGAATGCTCATATTTCTTTAGAATCCCAAACTTCAGGATTTCCCTGCTACCTGCCATCCAAACGGTACCAATTGCATTGCAAAAACATTTTATAGATGGGAAAATGTCCTACAAATGTTAGCCTTCTTCACCTTCATAGAGGTGATATTTAATTGGCCCTTTAGTAGCTAGTACATTTTCAAGAACTTATTTTATCTTAACTTCATAGGGCACCTATTGTAAAGGGCTTTTGGTAGTGAAATATTTGGCTACTCTTCTTTAAAAAGGAAAAAATCAAAATGTCTTATAGAACAGCCCTCCCAAGGAGATGAACTCTAATAATAACAAACTAGAAGCAGCCATTAGATTTAAAGCACTGTATTAAGAAACGCAGTAACGCTTGGGAATTAAACAAACGGCTGCTCTCCCCTTGTGTGTGGCTTAGTTATACACCTGAGGGTATTTACTGGCTTGAGTAATATGGCCTTCAGGTATATCCTCCGCTCACAAATGCTTCACTGTGTACATGTCCTGTTAGTATCCGAGTCGCAGATTGTGAGGACTCCGCAAATCCAAGGTATCTCTGAAATTCTGTGTAACTCCACCAACTTTGTATGAGAATCTATCACATCTTAATACCTTCATCTTCCAACATCTGTTAAATTGGCTCCCTTCTGTGTCTGTGTTTTCCTTATTGCTTTTAAAGTGTAAGTTAATGGGCAAATGCCAAGGTGAAGCATCAGTTTTATTTTACCCCATTTTGGACTCTAAGGCTCTTAAGGGAGAAAAGGCAGCCGTACACAGGCATGGGCAGCTTTTGCATGCCTGTGGCAAAGACTAAGATCCCAGGAAAAATCCCAGATTATCCAGCTCAAGAGTGGCCAGCTGAACTGAAGTTTTATTAAGTTAATCATAATTGTGCCATGTTCAATTTTAGCACGTGGTGTAAATTATAGGAAAAAGGAGAAAATGATGTCCAGTTAGGTCACTAAGAGATGTAATGCTACCCGGGATTTATTGATATTAATAGCTTACCATGGTCCAGGTACTGTTTAAGTATTTTGCATTCATTAATCTTAATCCATAGAACAGCTCTAGGATGTAGTGTCCTGTTACACTGAGGAAATTAAATCAAGAATGATGACATGAGCTCTCCAAAATCACATCATTAGAGAGTTGGGGAACCAAAATCTGAACCGAAAACTTAAAGCCAACATTCTTAACTTTTATTGAAGGACATCCTTTATAATTTGGGTACGAAGTTGCACATTTGAAACTCAATTGTTTCAAATTATTCTTTCTTTCTCAACCTATAATTTCACATCAACAATTTATTTTCCTAAACAAAGTCACTAAGCCAGAGAAGAAACAAAAGTATATAAGGCCACTGTTTTGTAATTCGAACACCCATCCTTTCCCCATCTGTTTGTATTTATCCTGCTCTCTTTCCTCTGTTGGAAGCAGTTCTGTTCCAGAAATTGGCAAATCAGTTTGGTTCTGTTTGCTTTCCCCTTCGCTCACAGGGAATCTCCTATTTGTAAACCAGAAGGCTTCTCCAAATATGGCGACTGCTTTCTTCCTTTCCCTCCACACCAATTGTTGCTCCCCTCCCCGCTCCCACCCACCCACCTCATCCTGACTGTACCACTGTAGTTTCATTAAGTGCGTGGGTCTCCTGCTTCAGAGCACTCCTGAGTTCAAGAACACCCGAACACACGGGAAGTTGTTCAAGTCTCATCCTTTATGTCAAGGGGTGTTGTGTAGCTCTGCCAATTCATCTCCTTAGGGAGTTGTTCAATCCTAAACTTAATTCTTATAACCCCTGGCCGTAAGCCCGCTCCTTTCTGGAACCCCTTTACTTTTGGGCCTACCTACTCAAATAGGGCGAGCGGAGGACACTCTGCAACATGAGACGTGGGTAGACGTGTTGCAGAGCTGCACTCGGAGTGCAGCACGCCCTGGTGTGCAGGCGTGAGGAGAGCATGCCAGCTCAGAGTCATGACTCTGGAGTCCAATTCCAGCTCCAGCACTTCTGTCCCAGAGGTGAGGTGGGCCACACTTGCCTCCGAGGTCTTCCTCTGCAGAATGGAATCATGGTGGCCGCCTCTACCAGCCCCAATGAGGTGATGTTCTTAAGAGCTTAGCTCAGGATCTGTCAATGCCCAGCAAACGGTGGGTGTTGTCATGTGTTTTATCTTTCCCTGGAACTTCCACTGCAGACGCCTGCACAATTACATGAAATTTAAGTCAACTGGACATTTTAGGGGGCTGCTGGGTTTGTGGGTGAGCATCCTACAATTAAGGCTAACTTCGAGATTGCATAAATGAGACGTTTTGGACCTCAGGTCTTTTTAAGATTTTGACAGAGAAAAACATCATGATTATATCGTATCTTTATATGGGAGTGGTTTTTACCAGTATTTATTAATTAAATTTTTAGTTTTTCTGCTCCACTGAAGCATTTCTTTAGCCCTCCAAATGCCCTGGGTAAACTAAGACTTTGTCAGCGTATATCCTAATTTTGGCAATTTATATATTCTTTTGCTGTGGGAACACAAATAGTATCACATTGCTTATTTTGGTTGAACAAAATTTTTGCTGAGAAAAAAAATCTTTTGCATTCACTGGCTTAGGAATTTTTTGGTAAATATGATAGCTCACTCTCAAGGGCTGCTGCCTGCTTGCTCAGGACAGCCCGAGATGCCAAGTTTCTTATCTAAACTGTTGATCCCTTTGAGAACTAGGGAAGGTATAAATAAGTAGACGGTTTCTGACCTCTATACTTTCACTTGTGCTAGCGCCTCTGAGGGTCCGGAACACATTGTGTCACAAGGTAAGAGACTTTTTATTGCTACGACTGGTTCTAGTGACTGATATTACATGAGCCTCCAACCTCCTCAAATATATTTTAATCACACTGCCTTGATCCATGCATTTGATAGTTGAATTTTAATTCATTATTTGACAATCACTAACTCCACAGTCACTATTTTTCTAACAGTTTTTGAGCATTTTAGCAAAAATTTATATTAATTTTGGAAACTTTAAATTTTTTAAAAAATCACAATTTTTACGTTGTGAATTTGTTTCACCTTGCAAATTACCTGAATGAGTGCCTCCCAAACTTTAGTGTGCATACAGGTAGCCTAGGCATCTTGTTACAATGCAGATGCAATTAAGTAGGTGGGGTGAGGCCTGGGATTCTGCATTTGCTCCAATTCCCCAGCGATGGGCCAAGGACCCCACTTGGAGTACAAGGCCCCCAAGGACCTTCCTGAACCTCCCTTGGAGAGCCAGCATCACTCGTGCGCAGACTACAAGTATCTGCTGATACTGACATACCCTCCTTGCCTTGATCAAGCCAGATTATTAAGCACATGTCCACTGTATCTCTAGAAATCATATCCTAAAAGTGCTCTTCCTTGCTGTGACACAGAGTTAGACCTGTGTTCAATCAATGACCATTGATTTTGAGAATTGCCAGCATGGTTTGTCCTTTGAAGGAAAACTTTAACCTATGATGTTCAGTTGGGTTATTGTTTGTTCAGTCATTAATTAATGATCCCAGCAGCTGAGACTTGGGCAGGGTCTGTCTTCCCACCTGAATGAGCTGGTGTGAGGGGAGGGATGCATGCTCATACCACCCGTGCCACCTGTGGCATTCTGATCACGGTCACCAGAGTGGCTGTCACAGGGTTCTTGTTTACTATTCTCCATGCCACAAACGCCATCTCTGCCCTTGCTTGGTGTCAAGTTGCTTTTATTCAGATAGAGCATTGGTCCCATCTGTTGGTGTCTGCTCTTCTGCAGCTGTTCTTTCTCTTTCCCGGAGCGCATTTCCTGGCTCTGGAGGTGCAGCACCCGGTGGGGCACAGAGAGCCCCAGGCCTGTCTCCATCCCAGAACCCAGCACGTTCCTCCGGCTGCCCCCGAGTGTGCCCCCCAAGTTTGGATTTGAGATACTCCGAACTGATGGGCCTTAGCCAGGAATCAGGAGAGATGGGAATGGTGATGTCTAAAAATATCTGACTGCAGGAAAAGGGTTTCAGAAACCCTCCAAGGGCCATTTCTTAGAGAAACTCTTTCCCCAACTCTTTCTTTCTTTCTTTCTTTCTTTCTTTTTTTAATAAGAATTAGCCTAATATTTAATGGCCTTATTCGGACCTAATTTGAACATACTGCAAGTTTATTTCAACAAAGTTTTTCTTCTTCACAGAACTTCTCTGGTTTAAAAAAAAAAAAAACCCATCAAAATGTTTCTCTTGTTAGCGATCAAAACCCAGTTTAGAAAAGTGAGTGGTTTGCTCTAAAAGAGAACAAACAGGGCTTGTGGGAATTCAAGAGAGGTATAAAGCACATCTTGTAAGAATGTTAAAACTGTGATCACATTTTACGTGCTTTTGGCAACGGGAATGGCCCAGGTGTCTTGAATCAAGCTATAATGTTAAATGAAGAATTTCAACATACTTCTTCAGGGCTTTGTTCTTCTTGAGTAGTGTTTTCTGCTTTCTTTGCTAAAAATAAGATGCATGCAGCTTTAATTTTATCTCCCTTTATGCAAGGTTTTTACTCTCATAAGGTTAAGTAGCACATATGCTCATCACACGGTTTGTAAATAAAACCCAGATGTAAAGAAATATAGACAAGGAGAAAAAAGTTTTGCCCCCCAAAAAAGTTATGAAACAAATTCCAGAGACTTTTAGATCTAGAAAGGATCTGATGCACTAGGAAATCTGATCTCACAGGTGAGGAAACCGAGGCCCATCGCAGTCTCGGGGCGCATCCTGTGTCTCTGACAGAACCAGGCTCTTCCTCTGCGTCTCCCACCCCCAGGCATTCCCCAGGATAGAGGGAAATTCTGGGCTTACAACTCAATCAGGAAGTCCTTTAAGGTTGGTTTAAAGAGCTAAGAGAAAATAATAATTGACGCAACTTATTTCCAAGAAACAGAAATAATCAGTAAAATTTGCTTTGCAAGAAAATAACTGAAGTAAATTCCATCAGTGTGAAAATTCACATTAAAACCTACCCTAGTGGGCACCTCCCGAGTGCACCATTCTCTACAGACAGCATTCGAATGATACTTAGGCGGCAAAACTCTTAGAACAACAAGGAAAAATATTTCCAATCTGATCTAGAGTGTCCTTAGGCACGTAACTTAATCCCTTGGTGCCTTTCCTTGTTCACAATGTGGCAGTGAGACTGCCTGCCTCCCGGGATCCTCGTGGAAGGCAGTGTGCTGGTATCAGTAGACAAAATCATGAATGGAAGCTGCTCCAGAGGAGACAAAACCATCCGCGTCCCAGCGAGGACTTTCCACACATGCTCTCAACACTTGTGCCTGGGAGCCCCAGTCTTAGTCCTGCCTGGCACTGGGCTCTGAGTCGTCAGAATACACCTGTTCTGTAGGCACGGCGGGGACTGTCACTTCTGATCTTAGGTGTCTACAGCAGGTGTTCTCAACATGGGGCAGTTGCCTCCCCAAGGGACATCAAGCAACGTCTAAAGACATTTTTGGTTGTCACACTGCAGGGAGGCGGTTCCTGGCATCTAGTGGGTAGAGGCCAGCAATGCTTCTGAGCATCCTACAGTGCACAGGACGGCCCCCGCAATGCAGAAGTGTCTGGCTCAGATGGTCAAAAATGCTGAAGTTGAGAAACCCTCAGCTAGAGCAGGGATCAGCACCCTAAAATATGAGGAGGGTGTGCATACCAGTGCATACGAGGGGAAGAATTGCTCTTGTGAAAGCCCCTAGCAAACTCCTAGGGGTCACCGTCTCCCATCTTGCTACCCACTTCTTTCATTCATTTGGCAGATACTTGAGTTCCTGCCAGGGGTCAGGCGCTGTACCTCCCTCAAATTGAGGAGCTAAGGGTGAGAGCAGAGGTAGAGCGCACAGACTTCCCACCTGGGCAGCAGCTGCAGGGCTCCTCCCTCCTCTTGCACCCTCAAATCCAAATCTGGAGGTGCCCTCACGGCTGGGCACAGACTCCAGAGCCAGGGTGCTTGGGTCCCTGTGTGCGCACGTTTGACATGTTACTGAATCTCTTTGCACCACAATTTTTCGTCTCTAGAATGGTGGTGGTGATGATAACACCAGTCTCATAAAGTTGCTGCAGTGTGACCCAATAACACATGTGAATGGTGTCAGAACAGTGCCTGGGCCCTTGTCCCTGTGACTCAGGTGTGGACGTGTCCACCCTCTCACAGAAGGGCTTGTTCCCCCATCGGCCTGGGCCTCCTCTTCCTGCCTTCTGCAGCCCTCGGGTGTCACCAGGCAGCCTTCCCTGTTAGCGGTCCAGCCCTTCCTTGGCCATGACCAACTGTGCACGGCCAGTCCAGCTCCCGGAGCACTTGCTCCACAGCCCACCTTCCTCACACCTTTTGTTTGTGAGCCAAGTGTCTGTGGATTACAGATTAAAAGAAATCTCAACAAAGAACGAATTATTCATATCCTCAACCCAGCTGGGAATGATTTGCATTTGATGAAAGCTTATTAACCCAAGTGAGCCTTTTAAAAGGCAGTTTTCCTTAAAAAAAGAAATTCTTTGGGGGTGCTTTTGAAGGAAAGTTAGAACAGATAATTTTAATTATTTAGGTTTTTTTTTTCCCCACCAGCCTGGATGTTAGTTATTAGTATTTTTTCTTATTTTATAGAGGAGATTTTTTTGAAGAGAACTTTTCCTGTGCCTCTGCCTAATCTGTAGTAATAATAGTCATAGTCACTTGTTCCTGTACTTTTAATATTTTAAATTAAATATTCAAATTTTAAATATTAATATTTTAAATATCTTCACACTCGTACGTGTGCTAACTCGTTGGATTCTCACATTATCTTAGCAGTGAGAGGTATCTATGCACACACACATCAGAAGGCTGTCAAGAAGTTTTCCATCAATATTCAGACAAGCAGGAGGCCAGGAGGCTTGCCGGAGAGCCCGCGGAGGCTGAGCCACGTGCCTCGGTCTCAGACAGAGGAAATGAACAACTGTTAAACCTGTTCACCAAGAGCCACGAGATGCCAACTTGTGCCGCGTGTCTTCCTGCCCAGCGAGTCCTGGGTGTTAGTGATCATCCCACCACGACCGAACATAAGACTTCAGTGAATGCCTGATAGGAATCGCAGCTTCAAGGACAGGCCAGAAAGTGAGTCTCAGATAATCAGCTTTTTCTTAATCTACTTGGAATTGGCATTTGGGAATCCTCGTGTTAGTCCAAAGGTCAACCCTGGACCCAGTCTGGGGTCGGATCTGCCTCAGTCCTTTTTCACTCCCTTTCAGAAAGAAATGAAACGAAGTGTGTAATACACAGCCAAGCTTCCGGCACATCACCATCACCTTGTCATGATATTACTCTTATGCCCATACTGAGGTTTTACAATTTTGTTCTCTAGGACCTTGACGCCATGCCTTGATTAGTAGTTACTTAGATGGGACGGATTTGCACTGGAAGTACAGTATTGGTTATCACTGAATTTTTCACAATTGCCTCATGTTACCAGCATCGTTTATGTCCTGCTGTTGGACAACTACTCTAAGATCAGAAAACAGAAGTAGTTTAACTGGTCTAAAAGGATTTCCATTCACCAAGTTGTACATAGAGGAAAACACTTGTACCCATTACAAAACCTTCTCTCCATTCCAAATGCCTTCAAACAAAGCAATTATGGCAGTATACATATTTAAGGACTGTTTTTATCAAAAAAAAAAAAAAAAAACAGCTGCATAGTGCTAGAGCATTCTTGTTGATTAGCCAAGTGGGATAAATTCTTTCCACAGCACATTTTAAAAGAATTAGGGGGAAAAGACGAGACTTGGGAATTTTCACAGAACAATGTACACCCATCTTCCGCCTGCTTCCCCAGAGAGAAATATGTGAATCACAACACAGCAAATGAATAAAGTATCAAAACAGGTGCTGCAAACTAAAGAGCGTGAGTCATCTTTTTTCCTTAGATACTTCTTCATAAATAAAAAACAGCATGTATTTATGGTAACTCTGTGCATAAACTATTTACAATGAGTCATACAGAATAAATACAATGCCGTACCGAAGTAAATAAAATTGAGGAATCTATTAAATATCACTTTAACAATTAGTTTAAATGATTTCCTTAAATTGATCCAATTATGAAAGAAGGAATTTGAGTAGAAAAAATAGACAACAACAGAAATTCCTCCTGCCTTCCCACTTTAAGGCATTCTAGCTACCTGTTTTAATGGGTGAAAATTTATTTCCCAAAGAATTTCGATGAAGGAGTTCAAGAATAGTTGCATCACATTTTTTTCTATTTAAAATGTACACGTTGAATAACAGAAAAATAATCTGCAGATAATTTTTTAATGATTCCTACTGAGTTTGGTGGTAATAGATTTGTTTATATTAACCTTACGAAAGAGGCTTCCAAATGAAGGCTGAGTGGTTGTTTCGTGGTCAGTCATGGATAACATCATATATAATATTCACGCAAAACTCCTCTGGTGATTTTCTCTAATTTCAACCGTAAGACTCTGGCAGAGAATCAATTCAACTAGCTCTTGTAAACATCACTTTTGATGTTAAAAAATGAGACTTGTTTAGTTTTTCCAAATATCTGCTCACACATGTGGGAGTAACGCCATGACAGGGAGCTGCCTTTTTCGGCTACGAAAGACTGTGTCAGAACACAGTCCAGGAAAAACAAATGGGGAACTCGTTATTTTCTTGTTGCTTGATTTGATTAGCCATATGTACTATTCACAGTTCTCGTGGGAGACAAGAGAAGGAAAAGAACTATTGGATCTGAATCCTAGGAGCTAATATAATATTCTACAAACTTTGCCCTCTCGGAGTTTATGGATCCAGAGATAAATCAACTACATTTTTCATTTAATAAATGCTCATAGCACGCTGCAGTGCAATTGTGGTTTTGACGGCTACATTCATGGGTATATATCAGGTTAAGAATACATATGTTTCCTCTGAGATTTTTAGACCGCACGAGGTTGTATAAACGTAATAGACCAAGGTGTTCATGGGGGAAGCAATTGGTGGTTATTTTGTGACAGCCCTTTTCAAACCACAGCGCTATTCGAACTAACAGAGGTGGGCACCTCGCAGGTGATGTGTCAAGGATGGCAGAGAAAGGCCCGTGGTGCAGGCGGTGAACTGCACCCTCCACACCCTGTGCAGACCAAGAATTCTGTCCCCTCACTGCCACACGTGCTAAATACGATCAGAAGAACAGTAGTGTGTCTGTACCTGTGGCCCACCCTGCGTGAGAAGGAAAATTAAATAACAAAGCCATCCATAAAGGAGCAAAATTGTCCTAAAATGATACAAATTAGGTAATAATCTTAAATTAATTATAGAGGAATACATAGAAGAAAGACCAGGAAGAGTATTCTAGAAATAGCCACCACCTTAGTGGTGTGTCTGTTCTTAATTATTAATACTTAAGGGAATGTTGACACCTTACCCCTTATTAAAACAAGGGAAAGGCTGAGGTGAACTCTAAAATCCTCTTTCAGTGTCCAGCTCGTGGTTGTCGCACTCGGCCTGCAGGAACTGAGCCAGTAACTTCAACTCTTCCAAACAAAGTAGTCAGAGGCCGGGTGGTCTCTCCCGTGCCTTTGTTCCCAGGTAGTCAGCTCGGATCCTCTCTCCCTTGTCCGACAAGGTCACCATCCAACTGTTAAAGTTACCGACTTTTGCTGTCTGTGCCCTGCTAGTCGTGCTTAAAGACTATGCCCCATTTCACCTCCCGGGGGTGCCGGGCCCGCCCACCGCTCTTGCCAGGCTGAGCAAGGTGCCCCCTCTGTGCCCTCGCAGCTGTGAAGTCCCTGTCTGACTTCTCCAGCCCCCCAGGACCGTGAGCTTCTCAAGAAAGCTGTTTCCACTTTAGAGTAGATGCTTAGCCGCGGCCAGCCTGGTGGTCCATTTTCCAGCACACAACAGATAGAAGGAACTGAGAAAAAAGAAGGAGAAGGAGGTGCCATTGGGGGGAAGCAAGACGTGATGTTTACAACTTGACAGCAGAGAACAAAGGAGATGAATACAAAAAACACGGTAAGAACTAAAAGGGGTTAGAAACCTGGGGCCACCCCATGAAGGAAACGCCCATCCCGGACACCTCAGTGTCTGCAACTGAGGCGCAGCAGTGCTGAGCACTGAGAGATGCTAAGTAGCTCTCAGTATCCACCGGTCCCCAGACCAGCTGCACCTGGGACTTACTGAACCTGAAACTCGGGACAGAGTCCAGCAATGCAGGTGTGACAAACCCAGGGGCATGCTCCAGTTAGAGAACAGCATTCACTTTTTAAGAAGAAAGGCTTGGGTATGCTTCTTGTATAAAACATGGTGCAGAGAGAATAGAATGGATTCTGGAGATAAACGACTCACACTCAAAGCTCAGGCATTTCTAGTTGTATGATTTGGATATGTCCCTTAATATCTTTGATTCCTCCTTCCTTATCGGTAAAAAATGGAAATGAAGGCCGGGCGCGGTGGCTCACACCTGTAATCCTAGCACTCTGGGAGGCCGAGGCGGGCGGATCGTCCTGAGCTCAGGAGTTCGAGACCAGCCTGAGCAAGAGCGAGACCCCGTCTCTACCAAAAATACAAAGAAATTAATTGGACAGCTAAAAATACATATAGAAAAAAATTAGCCGAGCATGGTGGCACATGCCTGTAGTCCCAGCTACTCGGGAGGCTGAGACAGTAAGATTGCTCGAGCCCAGGAGTTTGAGGTTGCTGTGAGCTAGGCTGACGCCACGGCACTCGCCCCAGGCAAGAGAGTGAGACTCTGTCTCAAAAAAAAAAAAAAATGGAAATGAAAATACTCCCCTCTCAGGTTTGATGTAGAGACTAGAAATGAAGTTTATAAGGCAACTAGCATGCCATATATGGTGGAGAAGTGTTATTGATATTGTAGTATTATAATCAATATAGTAAGATACAATCAATAAGTGAGATTCTTACCTTCGAGGAAGGCCATGATCTGGGGCAGAGCTGGAAGAACAAGCTCTTCTGAGTAATCACAAATGGGTGTGAGAAACCAGTCTGCGGCCTGCTCAATCAAGGGCTGCTAGAAAGGTGCACATTGAGAAGGCCCAAGGTCGGATGCTAAGTGAGATGTTGTCCAGACAACTCGCTAATGGACCATCTCAAGAACCAGAC